>BHFT01045849.1:0-67750 GCA_004320025.1 Laticauda laticaudata | reverse complement strand
TGCCTGTGTTTGTGTTATGTTGAATTCTAGTATGACATGGTCACTCTCACCCAAGGTTCCTGCAGTTTCAACTCCCTTTATAATATCTTCTCTGTTTGTAAGTATTAAGTCCGGTATGGCTATCCCTCTAGTTCCCTCCTCTACCTTTTGGACAACAAAGTTGTCAACTAGGTTGGTTAGGAACCTATTTGATTTCTCACTTGGCTCAGAATTAGTTTTCCAATTGATATCAGAGTAATTGAAGTCCCCATTACTATTGTAGTATGTTTCCTAAATATATTTGTTAGTTGCTTCTATTTCTATCTATTTTTTTCTGTTTGATTGGCCGATAGTATGCACCTATAGCCATGTCATTCTTTTTTTTTTTTGTATTGACACATAAACATTCTGGAAGGTTTTCGTCTTTTCATTTCATGCATTTCTATATAGTAGTCCTTTACCTACAGTGCAACTCCACCTCCTCTTTTATGGGATCTGTTTTTTTTTTCTTAACAGTTTGTATTCTTCTATCAGTATGTTCCAATCATTTAAGTCATTCCAGTTTAAAAGTTTATGTTTATGTTCATTGAGAACAAGTTGAAGAACTCTTTTTGAAAGGAAGGAAGAAAGGAAAGAAGGAAGGAAGGAAAGAAGAAAGAGAGAAAGAAAGCAAACAAGCAAACAAAAGATTAAAGCAAATCTGGATATAAATATCAGAAAAGAGATTTGATCGAGCTGCATCTTGAAGTGCTTTCTTAGATGTACTCAGATAGACCATGGGATGAATTCTTTTGAGAGGCTGGGTAACTTCAAATATTGAAGTTGAAAGACAGGAGCTAGAGTCTTTATTATATGTCCAGTCCAGGTCTTAATTCCTCATGATGATTCTGAAAATTTTCAGCCAAGCTAAAACAAATCCTTGCTTCAAGTGGCTACAGTTCCAAGTTGGCATTTCTGACATCATCCACTCTTTTTACCAGTTGTATCATTTTAGCCATATGGAAAATGAAGAATAACTTTAGGGCACTCTAACAGAGGTGTAAACATTTCAAATAATTTTGTGAAGGGCATATTTGAGATTTTCTTTTGAATTTTAGACTATATGATTTATACTTTTAAAAAAATTCCCATATGGGATTATAGTTTGTTTTATTCATGTTGAAACCATACTAAGTGAAATAGAATTGTTTGGTTTTTAAATTATTTCTCAGATTTTTTAAATGACCTGCAAATAGAATTTTATTTTCTTTGAATCTGATGCTAGTAAATGAGAAATCCCAAAGAGTTCTGCTGCCAAAGAAAATACAATATAGAAGAGAAAGAAGAAATAATTCTTATTACCAATGAAACATTTGGGAGGATAACAAACTTCAATATGTCTGAAAAACATGTGACATGTTTCTTATAGGTGATGATGAGCAAAGTGACTGGTTCCATGAAAGTGAACCTGGAGGTGCCTGTGGGATTACTGGAATTATTCCTTGGTGGGAAAAGGAAGATTCAGCAGGACTGGAGAAAGAGATGCCTGATCCCATCTTTGAAAGTATTTTAACAGGCAGCTTCCCACTTATGTCACATTCAGGCAAGAGAGGTCAGTAACTTTTAAAAGACTGCTTTGGAATTAGAATTGTATTAAATTAAATATTGTTAATAGAATTTGAAGTCTGCAACCAACTTTTTTTTTTTTTAATTTCAGTCTAAAGCTTTGTTGTATATTGTAAAGGTATTTCGATCCCAACTGGGGTTGGAGTTTCATTGTCAAAAGTTCAGGTATTTATGGAAGAGAAAGGGACATAGTTTGGGCTGATTGTGTCCTCCCCTTACAATTCTGTATGCTATCTCCAATACTTTTCTAAACATTATTCAATATTCTAGATCTCATTCCTCCCTTCTTCTTTATACATTTCCCATTGTGTTCTCTGGTAAAAACTAACTTTTTCTTTTTTTAAAGTTTTTGATAATACATAAGTAGTAACTGGGAAAAAGCCAAAATCAGTTTTCAGTCCTTAAACAACAGTGTGATGTGTTTATATTCTGAAGTAATAACTAGAGCCATCTTCTAAGAAGATAGCAGTGCTGCTCTCTTACAGCAAATATGACAAGGACTTTGTGGAATGCACACTTGATAAAATAACATAAGGTCCACAGTAAAATTAGTTTTCAGTGCACCATGAGATTCTTTGATATTTTGATATTCATACTGATTTCGGGATGGTCTATTACTAAGAAAGTGAACAGGTTCTATTTCAAACCCTTGTTTAATTCAAAACTCTTCATTTTAAAAGAGCGTAAAGTTCAAGACAGTTCTATTTCAAGTTTGTAACTGAGCTTGAAATATTTCCCAGTGGTAGGTTGTTTTACACTTGAAACAGGTATTTTGCAATTGAAATGAGGCACTTCAAACTTGAAATGGAGTATTTAAAATTTGAAAGAGTTTGAGTGAGAAATCCCTAGTTATTATTTATTTATTCATTTATTTATTGAATTATTTATTATTCATTTATTCCTTTTAAAATTATTAAAAGAAAATGAAGACTTCTCAAAAGTTCCATCTCTACAAATACTCCATTTCACTTTTTTTTTCCTTTTATATTTTTTTTGAAAATTGCAATCCACTAAACAATCTAATTGTGCCTTGTCTGATTATTCATCTCTTGGAAAATGACATAAGAGAGTGATTTATAAATATATATAATTATCAAGTTTCCAATTTTGGAATGATTCCAACACTATGGTAGCATTATGTATTTAATAGCACAAGTAAATTTCATATAACATGTATATGTTGATCCATGTCTGATAATGCAGTAGAGATTTGTCACATTTTATTTTTAGATAAATGTAAATAAGAAAATGTTTACATCTGTCATCATAGCTGTCGTAGAATGCCAATATAGTTACATAGCAGAAAATTTAATTGAATATATTTCATGAGAGGAATGGAATGGAAGGAATGGACCTTGGAGGTTTTTTAGTCTAACCCCCTGCTCCAGTGGGAAACCCCATATCATTTCAGACAAATGGTTGTCAATCTCTTCTTAAAAACTTCCAGTGTTGGAGCATTCACTTCTAGAAGCAAGTTGTTCCATTGATTGATTGTTCTGTCAGGAAATTTCTTCTTAGTTATAGCTTGCTTCTCTGCTTGATTAGTTTCCATGCATTGCTTCTTATCCTTCCCTCAGATACTTTGGAAAATAACTTGACTCCCTCTTTTTTGTGGCAATCCCTGAGATATTGAAACACTGCTATCATGTCACTCCTTCTTTTCATTAAACTAGACATACCCAGTTCCAGCAACCGTTCTATATGTTTTGGCCTCCAGTCCTCTAAACATCTGTATTGTTCTCTGCAATTTAAGCATAGAATTTAGGAAAGCATGTGTGATATGCAGGGTAGTAGTCCAACTGTTTAATCTATCATTGACAATTCCTTTAAAAGCTACATACTATATATAAGGAGATTGTTGCCTTCTCTAGATAATAATTACACATTTCCTTTCATGTCCTTGTACCATTTATATGCAATTTTCTTATACAATTAATTTTAATCCAAAAGAGAATTTTAAAATATTTTAGATGAAGAAAAAATATTTATTTTTTAGATATACTGAATTGTAATTTTATTTCTAGATTTCCAGACAAGGCTTAGTCATCTTCATGGAATGCCAGCCAGGAACATCAAAAAGGTAACAGGAAACACAACTGCAATGGTGAGCTGGTTCTCATAATTTATTGTGACCCACATTTTCTTACTAAATTAAATCATATGCCAGTATCAACTGTCTGCAAACAATTGTATAAAGCAATTACAGTAACATTTGATTCTCCTGCCATTTTTAATAGTGGACTTTTTTCAGAACTGTACAAATCCAGAATACAAAAAGTAAAGATATATTAAATTATGATGTGATTAAATGATGGGGTAGACAATATTTATTTGTTTAGCATATTTATTTAGCATTTATCATATTTGTTAACAAATGTATTTAGCAATTGTCTCAAACTTCTGTGTTTGTAATTCTATAATAAATGACCTGCTTACCTCTAATTCTGGGAAATCCATGTATCTTTTACCCTAAAATGTTTAAAGGTTTGATCACTAGAATGCAGTGTATCAAATACTACAGACAGATTTGGAGAAACCTAATTTTAATCTTCATTGTTATCCAGAACAAAATCATCTTTTGTTCTGGAAACTAAAAATTATCCTGCTGTAGTAGATAAAATCTGAAAACAGGAAAAAAAAAGCTTGAATCTGTCAAGTTTATTTGAAATGTTAGACTAATATTAATATACATGTGATTTTTACATGTATGCTTGATAAACATGACTTTGTGTTAGTATAAAAAGTCTTTTTGTGAAAATTAGTTTGGCTAACTATATGTAATTGTATATTTCCTTGTGCAAGAGCAGCAGTTCTGGGTTAAATCTATTTTAAGACCTTGGCCTGTGAACTTTGTCTTTAGAGGTAATGAATCAGATGAATGGTGTCTAGTTGCTGGTTACAGATCTCCGTATTTTTATTTTTGGTTCACTGCTTGCTTGAACATAGCCCATTTTCGAGGCTTATTGCAATCTCATTCTAGTATTTTATAGGTGCTATTACAACTGATAGATTAAGTTCACGATATTGATGACACATGACTTAACCAAACTAAAAACTGCATTTCTCCTCTAAATTGTGAAAAAGGTGATTAAGTTCAATTGATGGGAATGTGCCATGTATATATGTATATGCATACATTAATGTATGTTTGTGTATATGTAAATAAATGGAAAGAGTCAAGATTTGTTTTCTGATATGAGATCTTAATAGTTGAAATATTATCTTTTTCCTGAAAAATAGATCCGTATGTATATATGTATGCATGTTGCATATGAATATTACTTATATTAAATAATTTTCAGAAAGCTGGATAATTTATGCTTTTTTACACAATTTTTTAAAATAACAAATTACTACTATTCACTTTAGAAATATTAGACTGGTGACGGTATTCTGATTTCTTTTTAAATTTCTCTTCCCATATGTATTAAGCTTGTAATATTATTAATATGTACATTGCTGCTTCATGCAATTTAAAGAAGGATGAAGAACAACTTTCGTATGGCTGATTTCCTACTGTACAAGCAGCCTATGCTTCCTACAATCCACTACAGACACACCCAATAGATTTGCCTTGAAAATTTGATCTGTCACGACAGAAGACATAAAGTTATTAGTTATCAGTGAAGAAAGTTCAAAAGCAATCTTAAAAATGCTGAAAACCAATAACAAAAGGAGGAATCTAATGCCTGTGACATCTGGTAATGCTGAACAAGAAGTAATTACTGCTATTAGACTGTTACACTGAAAGCAAAAGTGCTTTTAGAAAGATTAATTCCCTGAGCTAAATAGGATACTGCAAATGCAACTCTTTGAACAGAATTGAGATGATGACCTGTTCTTTCACTTTTAACACAGATGAGTTTGCAAAGCCTTTATAGGAACAGTTGCTCAGTGCCTATGAAAAGAAGAAAGGACAGGGAGGAAGGGAAAAGGACATACTTTCTGATGAGGTTTCATCTTAAGAAAGGGCCAAATAAACTGTGTAGCAATGCCCATAGCAATGCACATAACCTTAACCATATACTTCTGTTCAGCTTGATTAAATCATTCGATGTAATAGATTACATATGATGTAGTAGATACATATGATGTAATAACAATGTAAATAAATCCTTCTACAGTGTTTGTGCATCCTAAGAACTCAACTAAGTGGGTCAGGAAAGGAGTGAAGAGGTACAAGGTTTTATGTGTGCATGTGTTTCATTTTGTTGATCAAAAGTGAAGATATTAGTCAGATTCTGGAGAAGATAAAATATATATGCCTCATTGCTGGCAATTCTGCCTTTATTATATACTTATGTTGAAGTTCCAATTTGTTTCTTCTGTTAGAATGGAATTGTTGATATTTTGCCTTTGAAATATTTCCAAGAGGCATCTACATAAAATCAAAACATAATTAAAATAATATTATTATAATATAAAGACTTAGGCTGTGATTTTTTTTAAATGAAAGAAAATAACTGAAGTGTGGAGAGAGGTGTATGTATCCTGATATTCCTGCAATAATATCAGTTATTTATTACTGAATACTTCTGGTGGTGGTCAGTGTAGTCCATTTGTTGTATAGCATTAGAGTGTTACTACTCGTGGTTCTATTATTTATAGAACAATAATTTCAAGAATGTACTTAAATATGGTGTAGTTTGCAATTGATTTAAATTCTGTGAAATATGTGGACAAAAAACCTCAGATTAAGATCCTGCCTCATAAACTCATTGAATTATTCTACTGTATGTATCTGTTTCTCAGCTTCTGCTATCTATAGTGTAGAGATAGAAAATTTTGTCAAGATTATTTGAAGATAGATAGATGACAGATAGATAGATAGATAGATAGATAGATAGATAGATAGATAGATAGNTAGATAGATAGATAGATAGATAGATAGACAGACAGACAGACAGACAGACAGACAGACAGACAGACAGACAGACAGACAGCTGGGGGGGAGGGAAGGACAAGGAACATTTAAGAAGTTTGTTATGTTGGCGTTTTCTATTAAGATTAAAATTGAAAAAAGATTGCCACAGGATCTATATCATACTGTGAATCTCTATTTTTCCTAATAGAAGATCACCTGTTGGAAAATATTGTAATCCATAAAATGAACACATGTGTAAGCTTGTGCATTTATTGAAAGAAAAGATGAACAATTTTGAGAATACTTTTTTGACAGTGAAAGGTACAAAGGAATTAAGTTTCTGGGAAAGAAACACCAAAGAGAAGTTTGTGATTCAAAGAAGCAAGTGGATTAGGAGGTATGGATCAATCTGTCACTCCTGAAAGCAGTCCACAGTGGCCTGAATAAATTTGCCAATCTCAGAAAACAGTCAAGCCTCCATGGCTGAAAGGAGATACACAGGAAGTATGTTGTTCTCCCAATGTTCATATGCACTGCAGGATGTGGGAGACAGGCTTTCTCAAATCCATTGATAGTCTCTTAACAATTATTTTGGGGATGAACAATACTCCCAGAAGGACCTTAATAGAAATCCAGAAAATATGACTCCTGTGCAAGAAAATGGAGAGACAAGGATATAATTAATATCTTCCTAGTTTTTCTAGTTGTGGATCTTGTTGAAAAAAGGGAAAATTGTTTCATACACAGGATATTAAGAGAAAGGAAAGTTTTTTCATACATAGAAGCCAGTTCACATGCACATTTAGCTCTTTTTTATTCATCATGTCTCTTTCTAATGTAATCTCATTGTACCTGCTAACAGATTATATATACATACACATTTGTCGATTTATAATTTTATGTGTGTGTATATTTTTTAGTCTGCATTGTGATTTTATTTTAATTTTGATTTTATATATATATATGTGTGTGTGTGTGTGTGTGTGTGTTTAAGTTTTCGCGGGTACTTACATGTATGCTGTTCAGCTTCCTTCGGCTATTATCCCACGTCATTGTAGTTGTGCTTTTAAAATTGTAGCAACGTTTCGGCAGAATCTCATCTGCCATCATCAGGCTTCTGTATTGTATTGTATTGTAACGGCTGTGATAGCCTGACCCACAGACAACTCAATACAGAAGCCTGATGATGGCAGATGAGATTCTGCCGAAATGTTGCTACAACTTTTAAAGCACAAACTACAATGACGTGGGATAATACCCGAAAGAAGCTGAATAGCATACATGTAAATACCCCCGAAAACTAAAAAACATATATAATATATTATATATACATATATATATATACTTATATATAATATTTGTTTTTTTTAAAGTTTTACAAACTCCATACAGAGCCTGATGATGGCAGATGAGATTCTGCTGAAACGTTGCTACAACTTTAAAAGCACTACAATGATGTGGGATAAATACCCGAAGGAAGCTGACTATATATGACTTTCAACTCTTTAGTGTAGGAATATAACTTAAAACTATACTTTTTAGTAATGTCTTTCTTTAAAAAGGATTGTATTTGAGCTCTTATTGGTCATGTTAAAACTACAGTTTTAAGAAATCAGAAACTTCTTTGGGTTTGATAGATTTCTACTCTTTAAAGAGAAACAAAACACTAAATATTTCTAATCCTGCATTATTTACCGCATGAATGGGTAAAATACTAGTTTAAGACTCATAAAATTTAGAGGAAGAAATCTGCCAACTGTAGCAGGAATTAGATTTAGGAAGAGAGGTACAGAGTCAAAATATTGCTACAGAATTAAATGTCAAAAATCTTCTTTAATAGTAGATATATAGTTCACAGTGTCTGGTTATGATTAATACATTTAATCTAAATCACTGAAAGTTGCCTTCTCCTTTTCCATAAAATACAATGAGACACAAATCAGTTTTACTATAGGTGGATAACAATTGGAAAATAATGCATCTTCCTACCCAATAAATTGTCAGTTATACCTTTTAACTAAATCAATTCATCTTTTCAAAATTTATTGCAATTTCTAATAATAAATCTTCTCAAATGTTTATTCATTTGCTGCCTGATACATTTGCACCACTTTTGCTATAGTCTATTGTTGTTGGGTTTTTTCCCTTTTGATTGATTCATTGTAAATTATAAATCTATTCTGAATCCATTTGCTACTTAAAAGTTAAAATCTGTCCCTTAGCCACTTCTCTTTTTTGTCCTTTACACATATTAATACCCTTGAACTTTGATTCAGCCCAATAAGACGATCAGAATACTTTTTATGGGTTTTGAAAGCATTAGATAGCAAAGCAACCGGTATGAAGATGATGATTCTAGATTTTATTCGCATACACCAGATAAATTAAACCAAATGTAAAACAGTTGAATATGAACAAAAATTAATGTTGTGCTGTACAGATAGTCCTTAACTTAAGACATTCGTTCAGCAACCGTTCAGTGTTGTGATGTTGCTGAATGAATGGATGGGAATGGAAATTGCAGGCCCAATTGTGATTATATGCTAAGATCCATTTATATTTTTTATCCTTGAAGTAAAACAGTAAGCATTTTTACAATTTTTACATTTTTGCAGCCATAAAACACCACAGATGCATATTGCCTATTTTTAGATATCATTCGCGTTTCCACCTTTTGCTTTTTTTAAAAAAAATGCCTAAGCTTTCTGAAAAAGAATAATACAAAATTGTGATTTCTATAAAACAACTGAATTTTCCAACTACCAAACTCATAATGGCTCAAATACTTCTTTTTCAAGAATATGCCACTATGTTTACATAGTGAACATGAAAGAATCTCTTCCCCTCAAAAAAGTGGCAAAACCTCTTGGACCAGAAGGCTTTGCTCACAGTCACATTTATCCTCGTGCTCTCATCTGGATTATTGCAAGGCATGCTACTAGGGACTGCTCTTGAAAAGTATTCAGAACATTCAACTGTTACAAAATGAGGTTGCATGGGTAGTAAATGGTATTGGATGTTCAACTCACATAACATGACTACTTCATGAGCTGCATTGGCGGCCAGTGCGTTAGGATCCCATCAACCAAGAACTGTTGATCAGTGAGAGACTAGGGTTCTCTGCCAAGCCCTTGTCCTCTGGGAAATGCTCCCTTCAGAAACCAGGATGACAATGGACACAGCTGATCTTTTGTAAGGCGGTGAAGACCTGTTTTCATGCCCAGGTGTGTTAAGGATACCATTTTTGGCTATATTAAAAATCTATGACAATAGTTTTACTCAGCATACATGCATGCATGCATGCATACATACATACGTACATATTATACTATACTGTTTTGTTTTATATTTCTATGATATGTATCACACAGAATCACTTATTGAGATGGACAACTATTGAAATAAATAAAAAATTATTTACACCAAGATACCTTCTCAGCTTTAATAAATAGCATTTCATTCCAATCCTAATCTTAGATCATTCTGTGATCCTTGGAGATTCAGAAATCCCATTAAGTTTCCTTTTATGAAAATGAACTTTATACATTAAAAATAGTTACACTTCTGCCTTATATTAAAAAAAACAATAATAAAATATTCTTTATTGGGATTAAAAATATATACCCACAAGAGTTATTACACACAAAAAAATCCTTTATACTAAACTCAACTCTTTTTGCCACTCAGAGTAGCTTGTGCGAAATGGGTGGCTATGTAAATTTTTTGAATGAATGAATAAATCCTCCAAACAGATTACATGAACAAATAGTCCATGTAGAAGTTTCTGGCAACAGTATGAAAATAGTTTACCATTGCCTTCTGGACCAAGAAGTTGTACATCAAATCTTTTGATTTGACACAATGCAGCATTAAAAATATAATCCTCCTTCACCAATTATAATTTGAAGTAGAAAAG
Source organism: Laticauda laticaudata (assembly GCA_004320025.1). Classification (NCBI taxonomy): domain Eukaryota; kingdom Metazoa; phylum Chordata; class Lepidosauria; order Squamata; family Elapidae; genus Laticauda; species Laticauda laticaudata. The sequence goes on along the minus strand of BHFT01045849.1, from coordinate 57,386 downwards.
TACTTTGCATTATGTAAGAACTTATGGGAACTCATTTTATTGCACATATTGATTCGTCCACATTTAAAAATCACTCTATACATCTTTCAGATTCTGTATTTGGCTTTTTATTTAATTACAACATAATTGCAATTACATATAATTATAATAAATGTAATTCCTCATCTTATTTTGTTTGTATCATAACAATATGTTGATAAACTAGTGAGCTATTATAAAACACTGCAGTTACAACAAAGAAAAAATGACTTAATAAATACAATAGATAAAATTAAAGCTTGGTATACTATATCAGTAAATCTGAAAAGACCTGATAACATATTGGGCACTAAAATGATTAATTTGAGAGATAAAGAAATCATTTGCATGGGAACATTAGAATTCATTAATTTCACTAATTACATAATGAAGAAAGCATCTGTTTTCTTCACAAAAGAGCAGACATTAATTATGGGTCTTACCTGTTCATCTAAAAATAGTGACAATATGTTTAGTTTTTCTCTCTAAATTGTTGATTTTCATAGAAAGTCTTGACATTATGGAATTGTCAAGACCTCATTAATAAGACAATTTTCAAATAAAATTATGTTAACGAATTCATCAAGCTATTGATAGTTTTTCAAGAGATGTTTTAGATTACAATACTCCAATTTAATTAACAAAAATATGTTAATTAAAAATATTTTTCTAATTATTTTAGAATTGTAGTAATGTGATTTATACACATCCAGAAATTTGATAAAAAGAAATACTTTGAGGGATATATGTTAGGATTAAATGCCCATGACAGATAATGAGGTCAAAAGAAGAATTTTTAAGCATGGTCCATATGCTATATTTACATATCAATTTCTTCCAGGGTATAAGATGAGACTCTGCTTATTTGCAGATCCAGAATGTTCATTGAAAAAACAAAAAAAACCCACAAGTGAATTGTCTGTTAAGCTTGCCAGTTCATATGATATATGAACTAAATATGCATGATTAAGTATGTTTATTCAGCTTTTGTATCCCAACAAGTTGGAATCACATAGTTAATTTAGCAGCCAGAGTAATAATAATAGTAATAATAGTTACTATTTTTTTTACTATCCAATCCAGCAGGATATTGCTTATATTCTTATGCTCTTATCGTTGGTTAACAATACATATAACTTTTTTGCTTATGAATTGAAAATCTAGCAGTGACATCTATTCAACCACTGTATAATAGTAAAAAATAATAAAATAGTAAAAAACCTTGATGACTGTGTGACTGCCTCCGAAAGCCACTGGGAGGACAGACTGCTGGACTAGATGGGCCAAGGATCCAATCCAGCAGGATATTGCTTATATTCTTATGCTCTGATCGTTGGTTAACAATACATATAACTTTTTTGCTTATGAATTGAAAATCTAGCAGTGACATCTATTCAACCACTGTATAATAGTAAAAAATAGTAAAATAGTAAAAAAAATTCAGTAATAGAAATTGCCCAAATTAGTAAAAACCCAGAAATTTAGACAAAATTGAGTAGATGTTTCAGAAGTAAGCCTTTTTTTTATATGAACTATATAGAACATCTTCTATATTTTCTTTATATACTTTCATGTCATGCTGGTATTTTCTATCTAGAAGAAATTAGGTAAACAGGAATCATTCAAATATCCAGTACAAAAATATACTTACAATTTTTAAAAAAAATAAATGGACTTAATCCTGTGACTTTCATTTGTAAATTAGTGTTGCTAGATTAGCTTACTTTAAATATAACTCACTTGTTGATTTTAGCATGTATTCCCTTTAGTTTCTGATCTTCAGTGTGAGGACAATTATGAGCTGTGGTGACGGAGTGGTTGAATGCAGTACTGTAGGCTACTTCTGCTGACTGCCAGCTGACTGCAATTTGGCAGTTCAAATCTCACCAGGCTCAAGGTTGACTTATCCTTCCGAGGTAGATAAAATGAGGACCCAAATTGTTGGGGGCAATATGCTGACTCTGTAAAATGCTTAGAGTGGGCTGTAAAGCACTGTGAAGTGGTATATAAGTTTAAGTGCTATTGCTATTGCTAATTATAGAATGCTAATTTGTACAGTGCATTTTCGCAATATTATGTTATTCAAAATGGACAATGTCTGAAATTGGTGTAAAGGCAGATGTACTCTTTTAACTTTGGTTATTTTAACTGTGGTGTTACATGTTTCATGTTGTCTGACTGAACCTTGGTATAGAATTTAATCAAAAAATATCATAAGCTTCCAACTACTGAACATGGAGTCAAGTGTAATGAATAATTGCAGGATGGAATCATTCCTGGAATGTTAATTCCACTGCAGGTTTTGTTTTGTTTTCAAGCTAATTCCAGAGGTATGGGAGATTTATCGTTAGATACTATGAGACTGAAAAGAATTAATCCCTTCATCTATGTACATAGACATTAGTCCCTTCTGCCATATTCATAGGCATATTTATGCATGGCATTGATAAATGGACTGTGATAAGTATTTTGTCCATTTCAAAATTTGAGAACCAGATGTCACCCAATACTGGAGCAATCAAGAAAAATAAAAATATTTTTTCCACAACAAGCAAGTTTACATTTGGAATTCACTACCATAAGAAGTGGTGCTGGCTACGAGCATGGCTGCTTCAAAAAAATATTGAACAATTCACAGAAGTAATAGGGATTGGAGACCATTAACCTTGATGACTGTGTGACTGCCTCCGAAAGCCACTGGGAGGACAGACTGCTGGACTAGATGGGCCAAGGATCCAATCCAGCAGGATATTGCTTATATTCTTATGCTCTTATCGTTGGTTAACAATACATATAACTTTTTTGCTTATGAATTGAAAATCTAGCAGTGACATCTATTCAACCACTGTATAAGTAACAGATGTTAGTCGAGGAGGAATTGCAAATCACTGGATGCGTAGTTTTGCTGTGTACAATCCCACTGCGATAGAGTCAGGCAGGAAATAGATGCTATAAGGACTATTGGAACTCTATTGTAGGGAATAATAACAGGGTCTTGAAAGCTTCCCAGATTTCCCTTCTGCCCTCTATTATTCTGTGCAGAATCAAGCCAGAATTATTTTAGAGTCTCTTCCTTATTCTTACCACTTTTCCCAGAGCCAAGGTATCATTTATTTTCTGTAAACATGTGTTTGTATTCCTCTCTCTCTCTCCTGTGACATCTCCTGCATTATGCATATAAGGCTTGTTACCCACAGACATTGAGTATTAATATGAAATACAGGTCTTAACAATTCATCTAAAAATAGTGGATAGATGTGGTTTTCTGTCTTTAATTTTGTTTTATTTTCATAGGAAATCTTGACAGCCTGAAATACATTTTTTTAAAAAAAATTACTGAGCAAGTGAAGTTCACTTAACAGTAAAGTAGGATTTTATAAAGTATTATTTACCAGTTACATTACAATGAACTTGTGCTATTTTTTTGAAAATATCTCTCCCAATTCTAAATTTCTTCTTTTTTGGGGGGGGGGAAATGTTGATATTTTCAAATAAACAGGAGAGAATGCCTCTAATAGCTGCAATACTATTTTAAAGTGTCTATGCTTTATTCCATATTAGAAAAAACGTGTGTGTGTGTGTATATTTTCGTAGATTTTCACAGGTACAGGTATGTAGGTCTAGGTGTGTTCGGGTCTTTTCCCGTGTAAGATTAAGAGTATCTTGGTGACATTTCAGCGAGGTCCCACTCACCATCCTCAGGCTGGTGCTTTCGGCTCTGTGCTAGTGCAAGCAGTGTGTGATTGGAGCTGCCATCTCTCTATAAATACTGGTGGTGGGGGCTGGTGTGCTGGGCTGGTTGGCTGCGCTGCTGCCTCTTGATTGGTTGATGGAGTTGATGTTGGTATAATGGGCTGTGTGATGGCCTTGTGAGTTTTGTTGTGGAGATATCCTGGATCTTGTGCTGTAATCTCCTGGGTCATTTGTTTTGTAGTGATCTTTTTTCCATTAGCCTCTAGTGTTTTAACAACTTGGGTAATGGGTTGTGTGATGGGCTTGCGAGTTCTTTTGTTGTGGTATCCTGGGTCCTGCGTTGTAATCTCCTGGGTCGTTTGTATTGCAACTTCTTGAGTTCTTGTGGTGTAATTTCCTGAGTTTTCTGATGTGATATCCTGAATGGGTGGCTGTGATGTAGCATTCTGGGTTTTAGTCTGGCTTCGAGTTTGGGGTCTGGGTCTGTGTTCTTGGCGTGTGTCAGCTTGTTTGGTTTTGGGGTTGGGGGGTGCGACAACTGGCGAAGCAGCCATGGTCTGTTTTCCGGATGGTGGTTGTCCTTCATTTATAGGTTGGGGTTGGGCTGGGTCTGATGAGGGGGATTGGCGGTGGTGTCCTGTGTTGTTTTGGATGTTGGTTTTCGTGGCTGGGACTCGTTTGTTGGTGAGGGCTAGCTTCCAGATGTCTGGTAGGTGGGAGGTATCATCCCATCATCATGTTATGGAGGTGTTTCTCTATCTCGATGGCTTCCCTGATTATTCTTTTGCTGAAGTGTTCAGTGTTGGATATTAATTTGGTTCCTTCTATACAGAATTATCAGAGAAGCCATAAAGATTGAAAAAAGATCTGAAAGCATGAATAGAAGAGATGTCACCAGACTGTCAATTATTTGGAAGCCTGCACTCACAAATAAAAAAATATCCACACCACAAGCCAGGCACAAACAGATCCCCCCTGATACTTCCAGCTCAAACACATCCCAACCAGGCACCCAGATGAAACCTACCTTCCTAATTAATGATAGCCATCCATTTACTTGGAATCAAGCTGCACTAAAGCCTCCAATACAGGAACACAATGTTGCCAGCCAATCAAGACAAAACAAGCCACAAAACAGACAGAAGATATTAGAAACACCGATCAAGCAGAACACGCAAACTCCAAGACCTATAAACACAGACCAAGACTCCCAACTCATCAGGATGAAGAAAAAACCATTCTGGCACAGCAGTAGGCTAGCCCCAAATTTAAAACTGAAACTGCCATGAAAGTCTGACTCACAGACGAACACAATACAGAAGCCTGATGATGGCAGATGAGATTCTGCCGAAACGTTGCTACAACTTTAAAAGCACAACTATGATGACGTGGGAAAATACCCAACAAAGCTGAATACTATACATGTAAGTACCCGCGAAAATTTAAAACTTACATATGTATATATGTATGTATATGTATATATATGCCAAATGGTTTTGACTTTCACAAACAAATTATTATAGTTAAATTGATAGAATCAGTTCACCTTTATGTTAAATTAATCAAATTGGACAAAACCTGAACATAATAGCAGTTCAGATAAATTCCATTGGCATCAACCTAATTAAATATAAGCTCACAATGTTCCTTGATTGATCAAAAAAATGTTGATGGAGCTGAAGCTCCCATAGCTTGTGATAAGAAAGACTTTATGACCTCACTTAAACTCTTTGTTTTATCTGAGATGATCTGTCTTGACATGTCTATCAGTGTGGAAATGATCATTGAATTCTTTAATGGTCTGTCCCTTGACAAAATGCCTGACATGTAATCACTTGAAGCCTATTTAAAGTGTTTTGGATGTTTTTTTATCACAGATGTATTGAAAGAAAATAATATTAAGGAAAAGATAACTCTTTTATCCAAATTATCTCATCTTTCTAGTTATTAGGTACAGTGATGGTCCAGTACTATCTGTAGGCCTATCCTTTTATATAAATATTTTTGTAAAAAAAACTAATTGTTTAAAAGAACAATTTATTTCTTTTAATGACAGCAACAGCAATTATACTGTACTCAGCCATTGTATAAACCAAATAAATGAATGTTGTTGCCTCCAAGTTTTTTCACTAATCAAAAACTTTAGCCTGATAGTCACTGTGATACATATCAACCATAGTGATCATGTTTCATACAAAATTGCTGAAACTTTTTGGATATGATGGCACCTAAGATAAAGGCATTCACTTACTACTTAAGGAATATGAATTACTTGGGATGTCTTATAGCCTTGGTTTCTACATATTTTTCAAGAAATATCCAGAATTATTGACCATGACCTATGAAGCTCTAATTTGCTTTGTGCCTCAGGTTCTTGGAATCTGCAAAAAATCAATAACAGCATCAAAATATGCTGGGTTAAGATCCTAGAAGTTATAATTAATATTCTATATTTTTCATATTAATATGTCATTTCACTGGATATAATTGTACATGTTAACTGGAAAAAAAATCCAAAAATAGAGCACAAGACACAGAATACTCATACCGTGTTTCTCGTATAATAAGGCCAGGTCTTATTTTTTTTTGAGCCCTGAAAAAATGGCTAGGCCGTGTTTTTGGGGGTGACTTAATTTCCCCCCCCCCCTTACATCTTCGGGTGGGTGGGTGGTGATGGCTTAGATGTTGACCTCGGTGTTGGTGGGGCACTTCGTATCGCAGTCAATGCAGGCAGCACCATATCCGGGTATGTAACAAAAGTACTTCCTAATGGCAAGCCCCCCCACTATTCCCCTCCATTTTGCATGTTTTAATGTAGGCCTTAATTTAGGGGGAGGGTTTTAATTTCATTTCATGCCTATAAAACATACTGGGACTTCCTATTGAGGGAGGCCGTATTGTTGGAGAAACAGGGTAGTAAAGTTACAAAATTATGAGATAAGCTTAAGAACAAGTTTAGTTCATTTGGTACTGCATTTTTGAGTTAGTGTAATATTCATCTTTGAGATATTTAAATACCAAATTCAGCAAAGTAGGTTCCCTCTTTTTAGTGACTGCAAAAGTCAACAATTAGGGAGATCAAAAAATATTTTTAACAAAAATTAAATTTGCAGTGCAAAGAATGACCTGTAATATCTTAATATTGAATTGCAAAACACATATATTTTTTATTATTTGTGCTAAATATATAGATTTTCTGCTACGGTTTGAGTATTTTTAAATTAAAATATATCATTCATTCTGAATGTATTGAATTATACATCTTTCTGCCAGTATTAAGTGAAAGGACTTTACAGTAAGTTAAAAAGATTTGGCAAGGTAGATTTCATTGTGTGAGTTAATTTAAACATATGTAGTTCTATATTAAATATTTTCACTTTTTACCTTGTATTCTTAGTAAGTATTAGAATTTTGAAATTCTTATCCTCACACAGATATAATTCTCTTTAATATTTGTTATAGATATGCTGCCCCATTAAATAACTATCTATCTATGTTAGCTGTTTAAACAAAATAATTGATGGGTCAGTTAATTGTAAAACTAGCATCTTTGAATAATTCAGCATTAATTTAATCATTTTTCTCTGTCCTTTTTTTTGTGTGACATTATTGAATTTCAAGAGAAATTCAATAGTAGTATTGCTATTTTGAATATAGGTAGTCCTCGACCTATGACCACCATAGAGCCCCCAAAATACAAATATTTTAAATAAAGACAAAAGGGATCATTCAGTCATTCTTACTGTTACTACAGGGAGAGTATCTACCTTCACAGGAAACTGGTCAGTACTAGTGACTTAGAAATAGCAGGCATTCTCTGAAAGTGAAACTTTTATTGGATAGTTTTGAGCATGTCAATACTTTCCAGATTTTGTTCTCATCAGGAAAATGATTGTTGTTTTTTTCCTCATGGCAGAAAAATAATTAAATAATCTGCAAACTCAAAGTGCCAACTATTTTATTAATCTGAGGAAGAACATCTTCCCATCAAACAGGCTTGTTGTCACTTAATTGGAACTTTATTGAATCAACAGGAAGATGCATTGCATGGTTGAGTAAGAAGTATTTATTCATTTAATAACTGAAAGAGTGCCATAAAAATAGTTTAATAACTGAAAGAGTGCCATTTATTCATTTAATAACTGAAAGAGTGACATTTATTTAAAATGTCATCATTTCTGACATTTTCACTGTATAAAGTATGTAGCAGACCTTGTAAAATCTGTTTGGCTTGTTTGAAAATTAATTCTAAAATACTATTGTATGAATGTTCAGAGTAATTACTTATCGTTTCTCTTGGTTAATCAAGAATATACATAGTATGAAGCAAATATTGTTGATATTCTCTCACCCTTAAAAGTCACATAGCTTGGGTAGCCAAGTGAGGCCAGTGAGTGTACATTAATACATAAAGTAAATTAATACATAAAGTACATTAATACATAAAGTGAAATTTGCCTAGGTTCTCAAAATAGAAAAATAGGTTCTATGTCATACTAGATAATGTTAACCAGAGTACGCTACGATCAGTCAAAAGAACATAAGATCTCTTTTAGGACTTGCAATGCTTCAGTATATCAAGCCAATGAGAAAAATGATTAAGGTTGTGAAAATGTATTGAACAATTTTTATGTTGCTATTAGAAAAGCTTCACGATTTTTTTTTAAAAAACTGTAATTAGTTCTGGAAAGAATCCTTGCTTTCCAGAATAAAATCTTACCAGGGATTCATTCAGCCTTTCATTCTGCCAATAATATGTTATAGAAAATATGAATGGGACTATAAAATACATGCAACTTTCTGAGGCTTGCATTAGTTTATCATGTTGAAGTCACAATGTAACTTTACTTTAAAGGTACAGGGTGTTCTATTCTAGCCAAAAGAGAGACTACAGAATAATTTTATTTGTGCAAGTTTCATTTTCCCACTTAACTGTTTTGGATACATTTTTCCTATAATAAAGATTTGATCTTCTGTTCATCAATTGTTTTTATAATGTCAGCTGATATCCATATTTACCGGCAGAAGTATAAATGGAAAATATTTAATTGTTCCCACTAACTGATATTCTCTGGAAATTTGGCAAGAAATAGTGTAGTCTAGAACAGGGGTCACCAACCACCAGGCCCCAGACCGGTACCAGGCCGTGGATCATTTTGTACCGGGCCGCAAAGAATGACTAATCGTGATTAAAATATATATAAAAATATGTTTTTAGTAAAGAAATAGTAAAGAAGCCCTTTACTATTGGGGAAGAATTGATTTTGCCAGTCCGTGAAAAAGTGTTTCTGCGTGAAACTGGTCCCTGGTACAAAAAAGGTTGGGGACCACTGGTCTAGAATATCTGATATTCATTTCATGTTTGGTAATCCATTGTTTAGCAACCACAACTTACTCTTTGACTGTACTTTCACTGATTATCTCCCCCCCATTGTTTCATTCTATGTCCAAAACAGAATTTAATGTTGGTTTATGAATCAAATCCTTAAGAGAGAACAAAAAAAGAAAGTGAAAGTAGAAAGTTCAGTCCCTTGTTCATGCCAGCTTATCAAATAAGTCAGGGATAGAATATTCTAACAAGTAAACTATCTGGTTGAAACAAAATAGAGATTTATTTAGTGTGAGGGAGTTAGTACTGGATAATATTTTGATACTTTTTTCTATTTATGAAAGTGTTAATATTTTCACTAATGTTTAATTCTGCAGTTTAGCCTTTATAAATTTAGACTTTATTATTTAAACATTCAAATTAAATCCATAGAATGGATTTTAATTACCATTTATAAAGCTACTAAATGTATATTCACCACTGTAATATTTTTTAAAAAACATCTCCTGCCTAAGGAAGAAAAAAATACAATTGGAACACAAAAGGTTGAGAAAAGAAAAAAATGTAATTAAAATGGTTTGAATACAAAAAGAAACAATGAACAAAAGTTTCCATCCTTTGGAAGCCATTGCTTATTTTGACTTATGATCATCATTAAGCCCGTAATTATGGGTGTAAGTTGTGATGGTTGTAAAGTGAGTCATCAAGTGACTGTGCCCAGCTGTACAATGTTTTGTTGTTGCAATCATAAAGCAAATGCTTTATTCATTAAGTGAACACTGGTTGTTCAACGAACCCATTGTGTGCTATGGGCATTTTTTGCCGTAGACCAGAAGTAAATGCTGGATTCTGGCAAAAACATCTTAAATCATGGTCACATTGACCCCAGGACGTGCAGACAGCTATAAAGGCCAACCCCATTCCAAGTGATCAAAATGCAGGTCCATGATTGTGGGAAGGACCTTAAAATCTTGGTCATTAAGTCCCTTTTTCAGGGTCTGTCATAACTTTGAATAATTGCAAGTAGAGCACTACTGTACTAGTCAATGCAATTGATTTCCCAATCGCAGAAGAACTTGCCCATAACAGGAGTCATTAACAGTGTTTTCAGTCCTGAGGTAAATGAGCTAAATATGTTAGCCAAATACATGTCCTGTGTATGATCATGAACATGTAGCTGTTAATTTCTTCTTCCTTCCCTTTCAGATATCACATGAAACAATTGGTAGTAAGGATTCTCCTTTCTTCTCTTCCAATAGGACAATTATGAAGAGTTTGAAAACATTTGTTTCTATTTTAATGTAAAGGAAGAGCTAATTTAACTGTAATTACTCCTCTAAATTATGGCGTATATAAGTAAATTTCTTGCAATCATTGTTGTATTTATGATAATACCTTGTGAAGGACAGTACATTATATCTGAGGTAGTGCTTCACTGCAGGGAAAGGGTTGGGCACAATGAGAGAAGCGTTATATTACCTGTCTATATCAAAGATATGGAATTTACTATTAAGTTCATGCCTCCCTGACACTTTTTAGTACAATTGAAAGAAATTACTTGAATATTTATTTATTTATAATTAATCAAAATCCTGAACACATTCGGTAATTGTTGGTGAGCTATTATATCAAATTAATAGTATAATTTATTGGGCAGTCTTGTGCAGTTCTTTATTCATTCAATAAGTTATATTTTCTTTTGTTGTTATACTATATGAATACTTATTCTTGTCAAGGATATTTTGAAGTTCATAATAATATCTTGATGCGAAACCTTCTTTTACTTTCTCAGACAGTTTTTTTTTAAAAAAATTATGCAGCAAAGCATGGCAATGTAGCTAGTTGTATACTCAGTCATCTGTTTAATCCTTATCCCCTTCACATTGTCAATACCCATCTAATTCCACTTTAACAACAGTAATTGGCTGATGGAGTAGCAGATATAGATTTGTTTTCCTGATGACTCCTTGACTTTTTTCCTCTGGTAATACTAATAGAATTCCAAATCCTTATTGGTGTGATCATGTCATGAGTAGGTCAACAGTCATGTCAAGGTCCTATTGGAAACTTCATAGCCGACATCTTAATTTAGACTTAGCAATTGACCCCCACCCCCACTCCGTGTGCATTTGTAAGCAATTCTTTCAAGTCTCTCAGTCATTCCATTATAATAGAATTCATTTAATTCAAAAGGAATTACTTCATGATGTGAATGTATTTGGATCACTGCAGTTCAATAAAAATAAATCTAGGAATGTCAGTTCTGAATTCTTGATACTTTTCAGCCTGAAAGGTAGAATTATTTATTTACATATTTGTTGACTATATATATTATCTTTTTATATAGTTTTATACAGCTCTTTTTGGAACATGTTCTATTTTAAACCAAGGGCAGGGGAAGCCTGACTATATGGTAGAGTAACCATTATATATCACATGACATAAAATTATTTGTCATAGATCCCTTGACATCTCCTCACTGAATTCTTATGAAACCATTGCCAGCCAGTTCAAAAATCTATTATCTGATATTTGTGCTCTAGATACTTTGATGTACCAATCACTTCTGTCCTCATTTTATTGTTGCTTGTTCAGAAACAGCAGTTGCAAGTCCTTGTTTACCCCCCAAAATGGTTCTATTGATTTTAGTGAGCTTTTCTTGCAAATAAGAATGTTTTCAATTAAAATGCTTACACTGTACATTACTTGCATTGTCACTGAGTAGAGTTTTTGTCCACCCAAGTGTAACTCTAGATTCAACATTAATTTTGATAGAAGATCAGTGACCCATGGAAAAATTTCATTCCTGTTTTCAGTTAAACCAACTGTCTGTTCGAGGCTTGAGCATAAAAGTACCATACTATATAAGTTCAAAGATCTTATAACAGCACTAGAAATACCATGAAATGTCTTACCAGAATTCTACCTATGTTAAAAAAGGGAATGTTTCAGGTCCTCTTTACAGAGTACATTGACTGTGGATGAGGCAATACCTTCTCTGTGTGGTTCCCACATTTCTCTCCCTGGAGTTTCAAATGTCCCTGATCACACTGGCATTTCATAAACAATCAACACATTTTTGTCCCAGTATATGTTTCTGCATGATTATATTAGTTTACTGTACGGATGCCTGTGATTTTAATAATAATGTTTATATAATTCCAATAGTTTATATTCAGTTTCCATGTTTGTTCCTTGTTCAAAATCTGTCAAGATTGAGACAGGTCATAAATATTGTAAAATAAATAAAAATAGATGTTGAACATTCCTGACAAAATAACTAGATGTCTACAGTTCTGTGAAAAAACAATTGTCATCTTTCAGACTTTTTGAACATTTTTTTTTGTGTTGGTGCTGAAAGTTATCAGAAATTAATGTAGGTCAAACTAGTAGAGAAACTGAGTCTACGAAAACAAATGTTATCAACATTTGGTGCTTGTTTCTTTTATTTCATAAACAAAATTATTCAACATGCAGTACCAATGTTAAAAATGAATGGTTGGTTACATTATCATAAGTTGCAATAACTACCACTGTCCACTTCCTGTAATTAGTGATCAGATTCTCAGATTGTGGTCTAGTACTCCCTCAGTAACATTTGAGGGTTTTCTAGCATGATTTTTTTTCCCCCCAGATCTTGATAAAAAATCTCTGTGGGGTTTTGATCTGGAGTTTTACTTGGCCATTCCAAAACATTGAATTTGTTCTTCATCCATTTTCTTATAGACTTGCTTGTATGATTGGGATCACTGTCTTGCTGCATGATCCACTTGCACTTCAGCTTCAGCTGATGGACAGATGGCCCGATACTCTTCTGTAGAATTATCTGATACAAAGCAGAATTCATGCTTCCTTCAGTGATGGCACCGTATCCAGGTCCTGAGGCAGCATATCATCCCCAAACCATGTCATCTTCACACTTCACAAGTTGGTATGAGGCTCAAAATTAGAACATAGTATTTCATTTTTTTAGATATAAAGGTCCCAGATTTTTTTATTCATTATTCCATAAAACTTTCCTCCAGGAAACTGGAGAATCAAAATGTGAGATGATCATCAGTGTTAGTCTCAGTAATTGCTTCTACCTTGCTGATTTCTCATTTTTATCCAGTGCTTCTTTGACAATGATGTCATAAACATTGGTTTTAACTAAAGCAAGTGAAGTTTGCAGATTCCTGGATGTTGTTCTAGAGTCCTTTCTGATGTCTTGAGCTGCTGGAATGATTTTGATAAGAGAGATATATTTAAAAAGATTCACTATTGCAAGATAAGTCTCTTAGCCATGAATTGGTGAAGCTTTGGAGCTTTAGAAATGTTTATGTACTTTTTTTCCAGGCTGATAGGCAGCAATGAGGTTTAAAGAACATATTCAGAATTTTAATAATAATTACATTTAATTGCTAGACAGGATTTCTAGCATCTTTGTGGTGAAAACTTCATTCCCTGTGGCATATAAGGAAACCTTGTGAGATTTATATAGGACAAATAAGGCCGTTTTGCTAAATGAAGAACTCATTTAGTGATCCCTTTAATTGAATCAATTAAAAGGTGGCCTATATATTTTTCATACTGGCACATTGCAAGTCTGTTTAGTGTTTCTGAAGTAAATGAAACAAGCACTAAACTTTGGAATTCTTTTTCAGTCATTCAATATCAGTAAAACTCTCATCAAACTTTGATAGCTTCTATGGATAAAGATATTCAGTAAACAAGAGAATAGCTTTCACATAATTGCATCAGAAGATGACAGGCATTGCATAGAACTCTCCATTTGTGTTCTCAGCAACTGATCTGCAGAGGTTTATTGCTTCTGATACTGGGAATATGTTGTCATCATAATTCATAGACATTTGTAGTGCAGTTCTCTGGTCTTCCCTTTTGAAAACATCAGCATTGGCAGCTATCATTACATTTTATAGAAGCAAATGTTATCATTCATTTACTGTGTACTAGATCTGCCACCATTCAGTGTTGGTAGCCTTGTTACATTAGAAGAGTTTGTGGCACTGATTTACAGTGGTTACTCCTTCCTAAGCAGGCAATTATACTCAGTGATGATAGGGATGGAGAGATCAAGCTGTAAGCTCTTTCTCCATTGTACGATGCATCTGGGTCAACACCCCCTCCTCCTATTAATATCTGCCTGAAGCCATTTGGAAAGATCACCTAAGGTCAGATATAATTAGCATGCAGGTAATACTCAATATTACATCTCCAATCCTGGATTGAATAGACAATACCAAAATGTTTTTATGGTGCCTGGAAATTATTAAAGCCTGGATAGGAAAAAAAGGCTTAGGCTCAACCCCGACAAACAAAAAATGCTCGTGCCCTGAATGGTTTGTAGGAAGACAATTAAATCTTTGCTATTCCAATATAACTTGGGGGTTTTAATGCTCTTTCCTCAAATTTTGAACTACGTTAATTTAATGTTACTTCTATTCTCAGTATTTATTTGTGTGGATGTATTTAATTTTTTGTATTGCAGTTTTGTTATTTTTTAAATCTGATTTATTAGGATATGAATGCTCCTCAAAATCATCAGCACGTAGAATATTATATGATAGATGCATTGAATTTGTTATCTGTAATTTGAGGAACGGGCTAACTATTCTGTAGAATCTGTAACTATTGATGTCATCTCAGATATGGAATATTATTCAAAATTTACCCATGATTTCAGCTTTCAGAGTTTTCATCTAAAGCTTACCCCCCACACACACACACATTCAGACATTATTTTCCAATAGCTTAAAGAAATTTGATCCTTTTGTTGAAGATGCTCTTTGATTAATGTTTTCCATAAACGCGAATGTTTTCATTGGAAGAAGTGCATTTTAGTCAGGTCTCTACCCTGATGTATCATTACCAGCTGAGGACTTGTGTGTATGTACTTGTTGCCCCTGCATGCATTATTTTACACTTGCTTTCTTTGCACTTCATTTACCAATGTTCATTCCTCCATGAGGGAAGGTGGGAGGGAGGGAAAAAGGGAGAGGGAGGGAGGGAGGAGGAGAGAGAGAGATGCTTCTCCTATGAACTACTCAGAGCATCCAGTAGTGGGAGGTGCTTAGTCTCCGCATTCACAGCTAGCTGATGTGAACGTCCTCCTCTACCACATGGACTCCTCAGCATTCCCCCAGTTTTTGCCTCAGGCCTCGTTGCGAGACAGGCAATGCTTTGAATATTCCTTGACTGAAACAGGAATATTAGCAGTTTTGATTTGCAGTTCGGTTGTTCCTGTTGGTTTTTTTCCTTTGTCTTTAGCCTTCAATCCTTATCAGTCTGAGAGCCTGGCTTAAGGAAGCGCTGTTCGCGCGCCCCCCCCCCCAAAAAAAGGGTGGTGGGAGGCTTTTTGGAGCTGCTCTACTCCACCTCTCCCACAGCCAAAATTTTCTTACCTCTGCCAGTTTGATTGCCGCTGTGTCTTTATTCGCGTGTTACTTTGCTAGAGGCTTGATATTCATTTTTAAAAGTCGTTATCACCCTTCCTCCCCCCCCACGAACGCCATTTCTTCAGTGGGGAATTTAATGGATAAATTCCCCTTTCTTCTCCGCCGTTCTGTTATTTTGAGAGCTCAGGCTTTGTTGAGCCTGGCTTGGTTTGCAAGGCAGGGAAGCTGCTGCTGAGAAGCGCACGAAAAGACTTTAACTGTTGGAGGCATCTTGAGTGCCACCTCGTGGCTGCGCGCCCCCTATTTATCTTTCGTGAGCTGTGTGAGTTATTTTCTGCTCAAAGCAGCAGAATCCCTTCAAAGATTCTGAGAGCTTTCTTACCCTCGTTTTGGCTACCTCACTCGATAATTAATTTTGCTTTTTAAAATTGTTGGCTAAACCCTCACAGCCTTATTCTCAGTGGCACAGCAGCAAGACCTAGGCCTGTGCAGGGAAGCTGCGTGAAGGCCCTTACAATCTATCAATCCGGCCTTTAGGCGTTCGCTATTTGGCTAATTGACACTACTATTAATATTGGTTGTTATATTATTAATATTGGAATATACATATATCACTATTCATAGGAGCAATTACAAAGCAATTATTAGCAATAATGTTCTAATAATTATTACAATCATAATAATCACTATGGTAACAAACTACTTACAGTTATAATATTTTAATTTCAATAAAATATTATGACTTGAGATACGACTTATTATATGTATATAGACACCAGTAAAATAAAAAGAATAAATAAATAAAAGGGGGCAATAAGAACTTTATCAGGGCAACCATTTTTTGACTCAGATCGGACCCTGGGCGTGCCAACAGCCTTGTACACAGATTATATTCAAACTACTGTTATTCTAATATTTAATCAAAATGGCAGATGGTAGCACCTCTCAGGCACCTTGCTTGAAGGCAAAAGCAAATCATAAACACAGTGGAAATTCTAAAGCCTCAGAAAAGGGACGCCTTAAGGCGCCATAAGGCCTTACAAAAGCAAATAGACAGCATACTCAAGAGGCCTGAAAGCATGAATAGAAGAGATTGATTCCAGCAGACTGTCAATCATTTTCGAAGCCTGCACTCTCAAATAGAAAGATCTCCACACCACAAAACAGACAAACACCCTCGAGCACAAACAGACTCCCTCTGATGCCTCCAACTCAAACACCCCCCCACCACGGCACCCAGGTGAAACCTAGCTTCCTAATGGATAGCAAGCCGCTCTTTCACATGAAAGCCAAGCTGCACTGAAAGCTCCAACAAAGGAACAGAGTGGTTTGCAGCCAATCAAAGGCACAAAACAACAGAAGAAACCAGAAACACCAAATCAAATCAAACTCCAAGTCCAGTGAACAAAGACCTAGACTCTTAGCCAATCAGAATAGACCAGCCTCGAATTTGAAACCAGAAGCTGGTGAGACCCACGTCCATACAGAAGCCTGATGATGGCAGATGAGATTTATCATCAGGCTTCTGTACACGTTTCTGCTGAAACGTTGATACAACTTTAAAAGCACTACAATGACGTGGGATAATACCGAAGGAAGCTGAACAGGCACACATGTAAGTACCCTCGCAAAGCTTAAAACAAACATATATATATATTATACACCACATACATAACACCTATCACCATTCCTAAGAGCAATTACCAAGCAATTATAGCAATAATATAATAATTATTTAAAATAATAATCACTCATGATAATAAACTATTTGACAGTATAATATTTTAATTTCAATAAAAATATTAATTACTGAGATACGGACTCCATTATATATATATATAGACACCAGTAAAAAAAAAAATAAAAATAAAAAAAAATAAAAGGAGCGGCAATAAGAACTTTGATCAGCGGCAACACATTTTTGACTCAGATCGGCCCTTGGCGCGGCCCAACTGCCTTGTCCACAATTTTATATTCAATTTACTGTTATTCTGATTTTTAATCAAAATGGCAAATGGTAGCACCTCTCAGGCACCTTGCTTGAAAGCAAAAGTCAAATCAAGACACATTGGAAATTCTAAAGCCTCAGAAAGACGTCTTAAGCGCCATAAGGCCTTACAAAAGCAAATAGACAGGCATACTCAAGAGGTCCCACATTCATATAGGGTGCCTCCTCATCCAGTCCGTCAGTTTCTTCACACACCTCCTTCTCTCCTAGATCTCTCCTTTCCCCAGACGCAGCTTAACTCCACCAGGAGAACAGGTCCAAGTTTCTGGAACATCGACCACACAGGCTCCTGAAGTCACATTCACTCTGACAGCCGATAGTCCTCGCCAGAGTGACAGTTTCATGAGGAGGTCCTGGAAAGGATGAAAGCCTGGATGGAGAGATGGCCTTTTCGCCAAGGGAATTGCAGCAGGCTCCAACACGCTGTAAGTCGTCAGACCTTACCTGTGGCTACCGACCAAGAGTCCCAACGCTGAGGTGCAAGTGACCAGGTCGGAGAGAAAACACCAGACCCAGTACATTTACAGAGGGAGACCCCCTCAAGGGACCGGAGGAGAGGAAGTAGATCAAATCATTCAAATGGCCGAGTCTGAATTGAGATCAATGCCTTGATAGCGAGCCCCCGTGTCAGAGGCAGACCCCTTAGAAGGGGAAATGTCTGAGGATGAAGGTCTTATTCCTGCCAGCCTGTTTTTACAGCTTATTCCAGCCACAGCTTTTCAAATCTCTCTTGTTTAAGGCAAAGAACATTGTAGGCCTAAACAAGCCAAAACATCTGACACACCTAACCCTTCAGAGGAGGGACCAGAGGACTTGATCTTCAACCAACCAGTAGTTAAAAGCGGGTAATTCCAGTTCCACCATATTTTTGGACCTGGTGCAGAAGCAATGGGCTTCTGTAGCGGTATACACCTCTCCAAGATGGACATGATAGGGAAATTCTTCAACTTGGACCCTGATTTTGCAAAAGTTACTGAGTACCCCCAGAGGTAGATGAGCCTATAGTGCTTTAGCGTCCCCCTCTATTCCCAGTGAGGTGCTGGAAGGCCTTAAAGCTGGAGGAAAAACGGGTTGAACTAGCCCAATGCAGAGCTCATCAGTCTGACGCATGGGCTATCACATCAGCCATGGCTGCCTCCTTTTTTCATGTTTGTCGTCTCTTAGATTAGCTTCGTCTTTTGAAAACAACACGTTCCTTCTGTTCTAACATTAAGGCACACCAAGAATATTGCCAAACTTTACGGCAGCTGCTGAATTTTCTGCCAATGCTACCTATCACAACTGTCAAATTTTCTCAGCAAGGCCATTACCTCGCATATCACAGCGCATCGCTTGCTATGGTTAAGACATGGCAAGCCGACTTCAAACATAATTCCAAAGCTGGCATCATCCCCCATTGCGGGAGATAGATTGTTTTGGTCCTTCCCTAGATCCACTACTTAATTGAAACACTAATTGGACTAGTGAGGAGGTGTGTTCCAGCTTTTTTACTGCATTTTTGTTTCATCTTACTGGTGCAACGGTATTATTCTTCTAATTGGTCTGATCAATTGTATGTGGCCGGGCATGATAAAAGAATTCTTGAAATCATCAAAAATAAATACCCACTAGCTAAAGACCTCATGGAACTAACGAACACTGCCTAACCAACACATATTTCATATACAAAGGACCAAGATCAAGCAAATTGAAGAGCCCTATGGATCACCACTGTCACCCGTCATTGCAAACCTGTTCATGGAAGAATTCGAATCCAGAGCCCTGTGTGAATGCCACCCACAAACCCAAACTATGGCTAAGATACATCGATTAACACAATTTGTGATTTGGCCCCATGAGAAAAGAAAACTAACCATTTCCTAACACACCTAAACAGCAACACCCCAAAATCAAGGTTCACCATGGAAACAGAAATCAAACAAACAAACTACCATTTCTAGATTACTAATCTACAAAAGAACAGATGCACACTGGACACACCATTATACCAAGAAAGAAAACACACACCAACTGCGTACCTCAATGCCCAATCCCACCACCACCCAGCACAGATAATTCCGTGGTGAAAACAACTAATTACCAGAACCAAACGCCGGCAGATAAGAGCACACGATTAAAGACTGAATTATGCACCCTCACTGAAGTATTGATAGCCAATGGCTTCCACAAAAACAAAATCACCAGCTTGATCCACAAAAACACACCAAGACATAAGGAGCGTTCCACAAATCAAGCTCAGCCTATGAATGTGGAGACTGAAGCACCTCCCATTACTGGATGCTCTGAACAGCTCATCGGAGAATAAGGTTTAAAGTCACTTTTAAACTGACTTTAAAAGTTTGTTAAAGAGTGCAACTTGCTTGTTTGCCATTTTGTTAACCTTTTTTTAAATTTTCCTATTTTCTAAATGGAGGCTCAGTAATAATGTTTAATCACACTTTGCTGTCTTATAGTTAACAGCCTTAATAGGCTGGTACAAAAGGACATCTAGCAGTTTTGACACAGGAAGTAATTATGAAATAAAAGACAGATTTTTGCTCAGGCTAGAATTAGTCCAACAATTCAAAATATAAGCAGTCACCTTGAATTCGCGTAACAGAAAATGACACCCTTTCTTTGGCTATGGGATAAATAGATCTTGTATCATTGACTCAGATAGATCAACTGTCCTTCTGTTAATTAATTTGAGAATCAGTTGTTTTGCTTTGACATTGTCTCAAAGTTCATATTGTATGTGTTAAATAATGTGAGAAATTAAACAAAGTTTTTTTTTTCTGAACTAAAGACAGTCAGGTGGTTATCAATCAGAGGTTATTTTAAGAAGGAAAAAAGTGACATTTCAATGTGGAAAGTTACCACAGGTTTATCTCTGATACTTTTAGTTCTTTTAATTTATAATGAGCTGTGATAGAATACTTGGGTCTGCATTTTCATACTGCTGTTTTCCGTATGAAGGTTGCAAATGTAACTAGGCTCAGATGGAAGACCTGTTCAGATCATTCATATTGGTTAATGATAGAGGTGTCCTATGGTAGTCGGCTGGAGCTGAATGCACAAAAACATACTGGAGAGTATGGATAAGGCATCTTCCCACAAATAAGAAATCCAACCGGGGGAAAAAAAAACTCCATTGTGGAATAGGCAGTTGGGCAATGGTTTGAAAGATTGCTGATTCCTTCATTGTCCATGTGTCCCTTTCATTCTTCCTTTCAAATCACATGGCCTAGTGCAGAGCTGAATGAAATGGGTGGAATGAAATACTGTAGCTGTTGTGACCATTACGTCTCCTCTGTCTATTGCTATAATATTAAAGTGTGAGTATAATCCGATATTTTCCTGAGCCAGTTTGGTTTAACAGTTAAGGCATCATGATGAAAAGCGAGTTCTAGTCTTGCCTTAGGCATGAAAGCCAACTGTATAACTTTGGATCAGTCACTCTTCTCAACCCAGCTCATCTCACAGGATTGTTATGGGGGAAAATAACAGGAGAGAGTACTAGCTGCCTTGAATTATTTCTAAAAATAATGAAAGCAAATAAATAAATAATAAAATAAATAAAATCTTGCTGTCTACAATTGGAATGAGCAGTACTTTTTTCAAATGTTTTCATTATCACTACAGTCATACTATCCCTTTCCATGATTTAGCACAAGGGTCTTCAAACTTGACAGCTTTAAGACTTGTGGACTTCAACTTCCAGAATTCCTCCTCCAGTCATGTTAGCTCAGGAATNTTAAGACTTGTGGACTTCAACTTCCAGAATTCCTCCTCCAGTCATGTTAGCTCAGGAATTCTGGGAATTGAAGTCCAGAAGTCTTAAACTTGCCAAGTTTGAAGACCCTTGATTTAGCAGGATAGATAATTCTTTCTATGATATTAACAATCATACACTAACTATCATGCTACCCAGACTCTGTTCCTAATCAGAATTTGTGACTTAAAGTGTATTTTCCAAAGTAATTTTAAAGAAAACTGCTTATAGTAGTAGTGCTTGTATATTTAAATCACAGGTACAACTATATAAAGAGAAGCAGGCAAGAGTGAATGAGTTTTGTGAAACTGTCCAAATGCATAAAGTATTTTCACTGACTCAGCAGTGATTCAGAACTAATACTTCCCTGTAGCAATAAACTAGGTTGCTTTTGTTGGTTTTATTTGCAATTTAATTAGAATATATCTATTTTTATTAATAACGAAAGGAAATTTTATTTCAGGGAAATGGATGAAGAATGAAAAAAAGGATTGGTTCTATTGGTGGTAAACTATGCTGAAAATTTTCAGTTAAAAATGCAGATTTTTTTTTTTTTAAATCAGACATATATCGACATGCTTAAAGTTACTGGGATAAAGATATAGTGATTTAGTGATGTAATGTTGAAGTCAAAATAAAGTATTTTGCTGTGCTGAATAAAACTAATGGAAACATTCACTGGAGTAAGACAAATGGTGTTAAATGAGAAAACACACCATGAATTGCAAATGGAGCTGAGTTAATTTGTTGCTACAGTAGTGTTGCCCTACTGTTAAATGAAGACTGTGTAATTATCTTGCTGGCAGAGATAATGTCAAAACCTCATTTCTCCTTACATGCCTCGTTTTTACATGAGGGCTAATTGAGCTGCAAGGTGACAACTGATTATATATGGCTATCATTGGGGTCCTCTTGCTCAATTTGCAAATAATGTTATATTTCTTAAGAGATTACTTTTATATCACTCGTCAAATTAGAAGTAGTAAACTTTGGTACTTTTTTTTAATATGTGCCCTATAATAAGTAATATATTGTTCTGAAAGATGCAATTCCCCCCCCCCAGACTTGTATTTTATTATTTATATACTTAAGANTGAAAGATGCAATTCCCCCCCCCCAGACTTGTATTTTATTATTTATATACTTAAGATTCTTCCACTTCTATCTTATGTTTTTGAGTACCAACATGCAAGCTATAATGGCACCTTTATAGTATTAATTTCCAAAACTTTTTCATTCTGACTTTTTGGATTCTGACCTTTATATTTATAATAGAAGAGGGTCCCTAATTCCCATGCAGCATCCCACTACCGGACCTTGAGCTGTTTAGAACCTGTTCACTCAAATGGAGCTGCATGCATATTCATGTGCTTGCCCACCACTCACGGAGAACGATCTGTCCCCTCACCCTATCCGCAAAGCCAGAAAGGTTGGAAACTCTGCTTTAGAAGATAATCTTTGATGCTGGTTGTATGCAGAAGACAGTACCCTATGTTGACTTGTGGTTTCCTCTCCCATTTACCTGCTGATCAGCTAGTTAATGAATTATTTCAATGGTAGATAATTCTTTTGTTTGATTTATCTTTCATGTTTTCTTCAAGGCAGCATACATAGATATCTACCTTCAATTTATCCTTATAACAATGTTGTGAAGTAGATTGGATTCAAAGTTAAGAGTTTCCATGGCTTTGAAGAAACTTAAACCTGGATTTTTCAATCCAGGGTAGAGGAGGATAGAAGAGGAAACACAGCATGGTGTATGGATTAAGGTTCTGGAATTGGTCCTATGTTAAAACCTATGTTTTTAAAAAAACATTCAAAATGAAATGTTTTCCCACAGATAATTTTTTTATAAGTGCTTCCAAAATATCATTTCAGATTTATCTGGATTTTTAGTCCATTTGTAACTTTCTAAAATCAATATTTCAATTGCCTTCTTGCTGTTTATTTGAGAAACTTTTTTAAAAAGTTCTTTAAGTAGTTAGGACTTCTTTTATTAAGATTTGAATGAAACTCACTCAGTGCTCTCAATCAAGTCAGTCCAAATGTTTCTAATAGATGAAAGCAGTTAACAAGCAGGTTCTGAAAGTGATTAGAAAATAATGTGAATAAGTCTCTATTTTGTGGTATTTTTGCAATGAATGGCTATCTAGAGCACTTGTGAGCGATCCCAAGTTCTCTCCTTCCAAACAAGTATTGCTTGCCAGCTCTTCATTCTGTCACAGTCGTCAGCTCCACTTTTCGGAGCTGTCTTCTGTCTTCAGACAAAGTATGATAGATTATGTCTATGAAGGGGAAGGTGGTATAATGGACTACAGTGAAGAGGCAAGATGGTGTAAATTCTAACGGGGTGGGTTGAGAAAAAGACAACACAATTTGGAGCTGGATCAGAGAAAGAGGAAGAGATTTAGGATATAGAGTATATTTGTTATTTGTATATTGTTATTTGTTAAACCTAAAATACTTTAGGTTTAATCTGGCAAGATTCTGGCTATAGGGTATAAGCAAATAAATAACTAAATTTTGGCAAGGTTGTTCTATGTTGTTCTTGAGCTGCAAAAAAAGATCGAGTTCTACAACATTATTTGAATGGAGTAAAGATTAACCCTTCTACCATTTTTATTTTTATCTTTTTTCAGTTTGTGTTAGTTTTTACTGTTGTAATTATCTTCAATAAAGGGGGATAAACTATTTAGGTGATTTAAGCTTTGATTACTTTGAGATAGCAAGTGAAGGAGTTGATGGAACAATATAGATATTTCTTGGTTTTTATTTTCACTTTGCCCGGTTACATCCAGCTGAGTGATCCAATAATATGGAATTGTTCTCTCTGTGAATTTCTAGCTTTCATTCTAAGAAGAAAATTACCTATTTTTTGTTTGCTATAAATGTTTTTGACTCTAATGTATCATGCTATGCCTTTTGTTTTCAAGGATTTCTTATTTTAACACAGTATTCTATTTCTGAATACCAGTTTCTTCTTTCCATTTAACTTATGAAAAATATAGATGAGTATCTTAAAATGTGTGTATAATGCCTTCCTCACAATTTAGAGAATACCTATTCTCATGGAAAAAGAAATGTTGTGTGTCAAAGGGTATAATTTTCAGCAGATAAAAGTGCACATTGTTTATTAAAGAAATTGTTTATTTCTGTAATATAGTAGATGTAATATCTTACATTAAAGAATATTATCCTTATAACCTGATTTATTTCTATTGTATTCATGTATACTTTCCATTATCTTTGAAAATGAAACCTAGAAGCATTAGGTTTTTCATACTTGCTCTTTTTTAACCAATTGTGGTTCTCTGATATTTCAGGACTGGTTACTGTTTGTGCAATATAAGAATATAGCCTAGAATTTCCATTGGGTTAACACCAACTTTTATTTAGCCAAAAGCTGTTCTGGTATTTTACAGCAGACAGTTCTCCTGATGCAGAGAGCACTCTCAACAGTGGGCTGCCCTAGGTGCTGACCTCATAATTTCAAGAAGCAGGTGGAGGTGGCAATTATAGCTATGGCCACTATCTTGAACCTTCTGTACTAGGTGATGAATTGCAAATGGCTAGCCCAGTGCACAACAATAAACTCAAATAAATCTTCAATGTGTAATAATGACAAGACTGAAAGACTGGCAGCTATAACAAGGCTGCTTTTGTCACCCACTTTACTGTAGCCTTCATATCCATCATTATCACCTGGAGCCAGCTCAAGAGCTGGACAAGAAGGTCTGAAGAAGGATGAGTTGTTTGCACTGAAGCGTCCAGTAGGTCCCATCTGGCAGAAAGTAAATGGGATTTTTTTTTCACTCTGCCTGTTCATTGGGCCAGAGCTGTCCATCATTTTGGGCAGAGATCTGATTGCATCATGCTGTGGGACAATATGGCTCAGTTGTTTAATATAGACACTGGTAATCAAAATAACAGAGTATTTCATTTTTATTCATATTACTATTTTTTCCAAATTTATATAGCAAAAGCAATGTCCTTACTTATGTTTAAACACTGATGTCTAAAACATGCTTATGTAATTACTATTATATGCTTCTAAAGAGATGACATTATTGTCATCTGTTTAGAGATATTTGGAGATTTCCTCAAACATATCAGACATTGTAAATGCTTCTTCAATTTGATTAAGCCTCTGACAAATTTCAAAGAGCAATTCTACATTCTTTTTGGGAGATTGTTTTATTTTATCAGACTGTTTTATTCTTGCCTTCAGTCCCAAAGCAGGTTGATTGAGTTCAAACTATAAATTAGCTTTAATATATTAAAGCTGAAAAAGCATTTGAAGGGGATCTCCTTAGTGTTCCTTCCTTGAAACGTCCCTTGGAAGTAGCTGTGAGGACTTTTTCAAGTTTTTATTAAATGAGTGTGCATGTGCAGAGAATTCATTACTTTGTCGGCAGACCCACTAGAAGTGCTCCTATTTATAAGAAGCATGAGAAACTTCTTCAAGCAGCTATATCACATCTACTAGGGGATATGGTT
The DNA here is from genome assembly GCA_004320025.1 of Laticauda laticaudata. Classification (NCBI taxonomy): domain Eukaryota; kingdom Metazoa; phylum Chordata; class Lepidosauria; order Squamata; family Elapidae; genus Laticauda; species Laticauda laticaudata. Next base: position 31,695 of record BHFT01045849.1, on the reverse strand, counting down.
ACTCCTATAGTTTGAAATGTTCTTCCCTTATGTCAATTAATGCAGTGCCTTTTTTAATGTTTTACACAGCCTCACATAATTACACTTATTCAAGTAAAAACATGAAATAGGGAGCCTTGCAGAAAAGAAGTTGCATTGTTTCATGCAACTGTAGATAAAGCAGGGTTTTGTTATGCCTTCTGGGTCAGTTATATGCTCCAGTTATGTATTATGCTATAGATCCCATCCGTTAAGAGGACTAGCTAAGCATACAGTCCACTGTTTCTTCTGGTTTTTTGCACAATCTGCACCTTCATTTGATATTTTTTCAATTCTGGCTTTGATTGCTTTAGTTTGAATAACTTGCTCTTGTGCAGGCAGAATCAAGCCTTTAGTTTCTTTTTTAATGTTCCAGTTGTGATCCATTGCCAAGTTTATCTTTATCCACTTTCCCTCAAATTAGCTATGTAATATTTTTCCTCACCAAAATTGTATTTATATTTTTATTATTTTTCTTCAGTATTCAGGCTTTGTTTTCTATTCATTCAATGTTCTAATTTTTAACTTCATCAGTGCTCTTCTTCAATGACTTTACATACTGTAAACAGCCAATTGCTTCTGTGACAGTTTGACTTGAAGTAAACCTCTGCCTCCTATTTCAGTGAATCAAATGTCATCTATCAATATCACTATGGGATGTAATGTATCGTGCAGTCATTAATTTTCTTGTTTTTTCTGTCCAAACAGTCAGTTCAGTTTGTGAACATTTTTTGTAAGAAAGAGAAATTTGGAAAAAGATTGGTGGAGCCAGGGGGAACAGTCAAGCAGGGAATTAATCTAGAATCCTTACACAGGCACAAAAGGGCAAAGTCCAACAGCCTCTTGAATGCTATTGAACTTAATGCAGTCCTACCCAGGTACAGATTAATGTGTATAGGCATGAGCAGAATCAGGAAATTAAATTCTTCACATGCTGACCTGGTTGTTCACACCAAACATAATTATTCTAATTATTTGTGAACAATAATTATTTATATTTTAATTACTCTTTGTGCAGTGCTTCTAGAGTAGGAGTGGCAGTAATTTATTTTATTTATTTAGTTTATTCAATTATATGGTTGCCCATCTCAACAAAGCTTCCCAACTCAAGAAAGTGATTCAGGGAGACTAACAAAAATTGAAAACATCGTATCAATACCAAAATAAATCCATAGTACATATGTACCTAAATACATAAAGGATCTGATCATTAATATTTTTATTACTAATTATTATTATTACTTATTATTACTAGATAACTACCGAGAGCAGTGGTGGCTCCTGTGCCAATAATTTTTGGGCTCCTGTGCCAATAATTGCATGCTCACACTCATGTGCCAGCACTCAGAAGGCAGTGCATGTGGGTCCCTTCCACGCCACCGGCGTATGACCCCCCCATATGCACTGGTCATCTGTGCATGCACATGTGACCCCCTCATGCCATGCATCTCTGCACATATGCGAGCAACCCCTTGTGTGTGCCACGTCTCTGCATGTTCACACGTGCATCTCCTGCACACCCTCGCACATGTGCGCCAGATACCCGACAATTAGCTGGCAGGCGGGCAGCACATGCACATGCACAGTAGACCTGCTCTGGGTGAGGACTCACGTACTGGTAATCATGGCACACATGCCAAAGCTTAGCCATTACGGACCTAGAGACAGTGATGGACTGGAAGAGTGGCAACATACTGAATAAAAGGCAATTTTTGAAAGCAATCTAGAAGTTTCAGCTTGGAGAGAATTACTGCGGCATGAATACAGCACTATGTCTGGCTTCCTCTGATTTGTCAAACCTAATTTCAGATATTGATGGTATTCTGTAAAATCCTAAATTGGTTAGATGTCAAGAACCTCGCTACCATTCATCCTGTGCATTAAGTACTTCTATGTAGTTCCTTCTGAACAGATCTGAATATAATCAATTAATAAGTTTTGTACTTCTTCATGAAGAATAATATACTTCTTCATTCAATATTATAGCTCTAAAAATAGTGTGAACATTAAAAAATGTACATATTTAAAGAACAATTTTTGTACCATTAAAAAAGCTTAGCTATTTTGTAAAACAGATCTGTTAAAAACTTTTGTTTTATTTATTTAATTCGATTTACATAATTGGACATCTCACAAGGGTGACTCTGTGCAGCTAACACAGTTCAAAACACAACCAACAGTAGAAATTAAATAACTGCCAGCAAAAGTAAAAAACAAAACAGTTGAACTATGATTCATATAACTAGTATTACATTTTAATCAGTAACAATTTACTCTAATAAGACAGTTCAGACTTGAATGTCTATGGAGATTCTCAGTCATCCAGGTTGTGGTTGTCCCAAAGGTTCTTTTTTCAAGAGGCAACTGGACTTTCTTGTTTTTCTTTGAGGACATTTCACTTGTCATCCTCAGCTCTTGAGGAAGCTTCTTGGAGAGAAGCAAAACATCTTCAAAGGAAAACAATTTTTAAAAAAGAACTTTATTAAAGATTAAAAAGAATACTATGTACAATACATAGAATACAACTTTACGTTGCAGACAAAATCTATATATACAAATATGTAATAGATAAACATAAAGAACATATATGTTTCTAATCAACCAAGATGGTGTAATTTTTTATTGATAATAATTTTACTACTATTCATTTCCGATTTTGGTAGATGTTCTTAATTTAACCAGTCCATTCATCAAATCCTTATCTTTTAATTTCCTGGTTTTTTCTCTTTAATCCACTTATACCATTTATCCCAAGCTGTAATATATCTTGAGTCTTCCTTATCCCTAAGTTTTTGTGTGAGTTGGTCCATTTCAGCGCTGTCAAGTATTTTCTGAACAAAAATTTATTTGTTGGCATTTGTTCGCCCTTCCCACATTGTGCTAACGCAAATCTTGCTGCTGTGATTATATGGAGAATTAAATAAATGCAAACTTCTAAATATTTCTATTCAGTAAATCCTGCAAGTTTCAAAGAGGTAGGTGTGTTTAAGTTCGTAGCATAGAGCAGGTGACAACTAACCCATTTGTATAAGCATACATAATATTCTGTTGTACTGCAGGCTTATAAGCTGTCAAATGACCAGTGAGCACGGCAATATTAAACTACCAACAGAGATGTGATTTAATTTGCTTTACAGAATATAAGAACACATATTGTGGAAACCACAAACAATCAGGCAATCAAATCTTTCTAGTTATCTGTTTCTTGTGCATGGAGGTTCTCACTACAGCTATTACTGTAAAACGTTCCCTAAGTACATAAAGGCTCTAATCGTTAAGATTTTTATTACCAGCCACCCATACAGAGCTGCAAATTGCCTTGTTTCAGATTTATTATGTATACTCCAGAAATTCTATAAAGATCAAAAGAACTGATTACAATGTTGACCTTTGCATTAACTCATCTGAATTTAAATTCAAGTGTTTGATTTGGGAAAATAAGTCCATTTATCATAGGTCTGCTACTGAGGGGATTGTGCAGCCCTGATTGGAAGTGCTGAAATCAAATTCATTTATTGAACGTGGGCTTGAAAATTGTTTGTAGGACAAGAGAAACAAAAGTTTGACCTATTATTCTGGTGTGTCAAGGGAACAATGTAACAGTTGCCCTTTTTAAAAACATCTAGTGGTCAATCTGTTTCAATGTTGCATGTGAAGATAAAGGATATTAATAATTAAGATGACTACACACAGTTTTCAACAAGCAAATCACCGTTAGGCTTAACGCCAAATAACTTTTTTAGATGTAAGAAAAAGTAGTGCAGTATAAAGGTTACAGCTGAAAGATGTGGTAGAAAGAAATTGGCCCTGTGAAATAGCGGAAATATTTTTCCCTCTGATAGTATGCATTTACAATATATTTCTGTTGCCCATAGTTTACAGTATATGCAAAATACATGATAAATAAAATGTACTGAGAATAATATAATCAATTCCTTTATCTTGACACATTCTTCAAAAATGTAACTTACAAAAAGGCAAAAGAGAATAGTTAAGATTTTTTTTCAACTAAAACTATAAATGCTTATTTCAGGATCTAAGGGGGGTTAATTATTTTAAATTCACTCAGTTTCATTTGCCAAATATAAACACTATAAATGAAAAAGAAATATTAACAAAATTGAAACAGATATCATATTGAAAAAAGTAAAAAGTCCAGAGACCATGAGTAAAGTGCTGAAGGACCCACTATGTATTCCTTCAACATATTTTTGTGAAGTGCTTGTCTTTTAAGTTAGTAAATGGATTTCTGTCAAATTACATTTCTGTCCATTACATTTTCTAGGTCTAAAAACTGAAATTATTTCCTAAAAGTGTAATGATGCCATCCTTCTTGTTTTTCAAAATCTTGGTTCAACTCTTTCATTAGTGCCCAAAGTGAGTGCAAAAATTGTGCTGTATAGTAATAGTGCTTGCATTCACTCTGGGTACTCTTCTTTCACGTGTTGTTGTTTATTGTCAGTTTTTTTTCTTATTTGTTTCTTCTTTCTTCCATTTATTTTTCCCATTAAGATAGTTTAGACTGTAAATGTAAATTAGGGCCATTTGTGTGTTTTTGTGGAAAGGAGTTCGTATACTGTTTTCACATATTCTTGAGCACCAACTTGTGCAAAATTAATATTTATGTTTGGTTCTAAACCTGAGCAATTCCAAAAAGTTGTCCGTAAAGTCTGAAAGTGGCTTTTTCCTCTGCATTTTTTTTCCTCTTAAAGAGTATGAAGCAGAAAGATTTGGAGTAAAACATATCTGTGACACACATACAGAGAAAATCTTATTGATGTTTGTAGATGTGACAGTTCAGAGGTTTGTCAATAGTGAGGTACTAGGACATGGCAGGACAGCATGTTTGCTGGGTACTCTGTCATGCTATTCTGTCCATGAACAATTTAATGAAAAGGAGAAGCAGGTGGAATCCGAATCTGATTTCTAGTGTGAAATAAGCTTGCCTTGTTGCATGGTTTATGGTGATTTAGAACTGTCAAGGCACTTTCAACAGCTGGTAAGATGGACAGGTTTTACTAGCAAAGCTAAGCCACGTTCTAATCAAAGGAGCTGCATGAAGTGTTTTGAATGTAGTACTATTTGGGGAACTGAACAATTTCTGTAAGATATTGTATTGCTGTTAAGTCTCAATGTTTTGACAGAAGAGCTTAATACTAATAATATAGTATATATTTCTTTTTATTTTTGAAACAAATCAAATTTGGATATTTCAGATTCTGCATGCATGACCATTCATTGGCTGCAAATATACTTGCTATTTCTTACTTGAAAAATCTCAAATATTCCCATGACATTTAACTACAGTAGATTAGAAATTTCACAGCACATGTGATAGACCACAGTTACCAATATTCTCAAACAGATATGCTGCTGCTTTAAAAAAAAAAGTACAGGTCATTATCTTGATATTATTTAGATAAATCTGTCCTGAAGCTTTTAACATATCTTCTTGTTCAAGGATATGTAACTACTTTCAGCATAAGGAACACTCCAGTGTTTACATTCATGTTAAGGAAAGCATTGCTGGAATTTTAACAGATAAAATGGATGCTGAAAATAACTGGAAGGGTTAAAAGATTTAATCCTTAACACACACAACCTTGTTGTAAAGGATAAAAAAGAATTCGGACTCTTAGGCACACGAAATGGATGTAGAAGGGCTTCACATTTTGTATCCTGAGTTTTTAGCTGTCTTTCTGTGATTGTGAAAGCATTATTGATTGAATTGATTAAGTAGTGACATCATGAACAATGGCTTTGGATTTACCTTTAAAGTCAGGTTTAAGTAAGTTCTATTGAAACACAATTTTGAACTGGCAGGAAACTATCCAGCAGAGAAAGAATAGGCCTTGAACATGAAACAGAAAATGATGTCTCTACTATGATATACTAAGAAGAGGCTACATTTATCTTCACTGAATTATATTTTAAATACAAAGTTATTGCTGAAATATATCTGCTAGCTATCAGTGAATGATAAGCTTCTCATTCATAACATAAATATTATCTTAAATGTTGTCTCAAAGTATAATGGTAGCAGGTGATAATTTGATTTAGATGAAAAGACAAATAACATTATGGAAATAAATGTATAATTCTCCCCAATTTAGCAGCAATTCAGAGTTAACCCAAAGGTACGTTTTCAAGAGGCAACTGGTCTTTCTTGTTCTTCTTTGAAGACATTTCATTTCTTATCCAAAAAGCTTCTTGGATGAGTAGCAAAACGTCATCAAAGAAAAACAAGAAAGTCCAGTTACTTCTTGAAAAAGCACCTGTGGGACAACCATGACCTGGATGACGGAGAATCTCTATAGACAACTCAGAGTTAAGATATTGAAATTCCTTTAGAACAAGATTATGATCCCTTTGTTCTTGCAAAAGGAAATCATTGGCTTTCAATAACCAAGTACTTCAGAAAGTAGTTAGAGACAAAGCAAAAAATGTTACAAAGTATATAAATAATACCGAATAGGGCTAGTAATTAACTACTTGGTTTAGTTAGTTTTATATAAAAGCAATTCATTTCTTTTACATGGAGCAGTTCAGAGGTGGGCTGCACTTTTGTTGACATGGGGCTCGCTGATCATGCATGCGCGCTCATTTCATTCATGCATGCCGCTTTGGGGCTGAAATACAGTTTCAAACAGGCAGCTAATCGACTCAGGCAGCTCCAGTGAGTACAGCAGGACGACGTGGAACCCACCTGGGCAGCCTGGGTGGGGGAAAAGTTAGTTATTTAGGGAAAGCATAGAACAGGGGCGGGTGGGCAGGCCCAGCCAGAGATCACAGCTAGGGGCTCGCCCATACCTCGCCGACTATCCAGCAGCCCATCACTGGAGCAATTGTTATAGAATGATTAAGCAATCTAATTATTTTCATAAAACAATAAAATCAATCCTGAGTTACATATAAAGTAATACAGTATAAAGGTGGAACCAAAAATATTTTTAAAAAACCTGTCACATCATAGGCTGGTGTGAAGCTTTCTAGTATTTTTTTAATTAGAAGGTGGTAATATAATTCTGCTTTGGAACTTAATTTGGGGGTCTTTATTCATTATTAACAAGGGCTAGAAAGCTTTTCTCATGAAAAGTGAATAAGATATTTTTCCTAAGAGTACATATAAATGTAAACTATCGATTAATTAAATAGAATTAATAATTCAAAAATTACTGGGCACTCTTCTGTTTAGTCTAATCTCTCACCCCCAAGTAATCCCTATTAACTATCTCAGGCTTCATGTATATCAAACTTATTTTTTAAATAGGTTCCAAAGAAACCTGTGTGATTTGCTTCCATGTAACATTGTTAAAATCAGATTGTAAACATTCAGCATTATTTCATGTTTCTAAGTCATTTAATACATTTATTTTTGTATGTCTTATACCACTTCTTTAAAAAAAATACTCAGGATAGAAAAGATTTTACAAGCAATTCCTTACCTAGAGCTCTCCTTTTGTGTGGTATATATTTCATGCTAATAATCAATGATTACTGTGGGTCAGTATGTCATATCCCAGTGGTGTCTAGTGAGATGGAAGGTTATCTTATATGTCAGCTAGATAACCCTGTGAACAATTTTGAGCAGTCAAGATAATGGGACTGAATTTTGAAGCAAAGTAGAACTCTAAAATAAGGCCAGAAATATCCCAGAATACCATGCTATGTGTCTGCAAAATAATATTTCTTACAACTACAGTCACCTTTTGGCATCATTAGTCATTTAGGTCTGACAACATTCTCCCTAATAGGGTACAATTAAGGGAATGCTAGAATCAAGTGCATAATCCCCTAGTGAACAAGAGAACAAACCTTAAGTCCTGGCAGTGTTTACTTAAAACTAATTTCCATTAAAAGTAAATACATTATTTCAAAGTATATATATTTAGAAATAGAATAGTGATATGATACAATTATATAATATTACACTGAAGATGTATCTTCCATGTAGGAATATTTTAGGGCAAAATTGACAAGATTTTTCACAGGGTGCATTGATGTAAAAAATTATTATATGTAATCGGGAGTGTTACCCCCTAAATAATCATTCCTTTGCTAATATATCTTATTCATTAGATCCTTCAATAAATATTAACAAATATCTTGTGACACTGTAAAAATTGATGTGTATTATGTTTTAAGATTCTGTGGACTTACAATCTATTTCATCAAATACAACTGAGTATTATCCTTATTTGACAAGTATAATACAAGGTTATAATTACTTGCCATTGGTCATCTAATGGTGGCCTGAAGTTATTTTATATTGACATCAACTATATCTGCTTCCAAGTGTTTATGAATTAAAGCTTACTGTATTAATCCAATAAGATTGGGACATTTCAATATATTCTCCCCTGAAATAATACATGCATACACAGATTTGTTTGAGCTGAGTTGTCCTTGGATTGGACTTTTTCTTTTGCTTAGTTTTTTGTACATAGGACTTTCCTGTTAAGTACATAGGACTTTCCTGTTAAGTGCATAGGACTTTCCTGTTAAGTGCTGTAATAATGCATTACAGCATTTAAAATAAATGGGAATTTTGAACATTATTTTACAACATTTTTTATTAAAAAAATGTTGATCAGGCAGGGATTCAGAGCAAAAGCTCATCGCTGCTTGATTGCTTATTGCAATTATGAAAAGTAAGAAATGGTAAGACTAGATGTATAAAAAGTTAAATTTAAGTTGTTTCCTGAGGTTGCTTTGTTTTTAAGTATAATTGTGACACCAAAGAAAACAGAAGTTGAGTAATTGACTGCTGTCTCCCTGCTTTATCATCAGTACTAATTTATGTTTACATGTCTCTTTTTTGAAAAAATAAAATATACTTTGCATTTCTCCTGTATACTTCTATATAAATGATCTTGTTCAGCCTTAGTGTTAAAGAAAGAGATTAAATACAGAATATTAATAGCATCTTGAAATGAATAAACTTTGTAGGGTGAGGGATGAAACAAGCCTCATACAAAGGTATTTCTCTTCAGCTGTTCAGAAAGTGCTATCATAATAATAGATGACAAGGTGACTTCTGTAGCCCTTGGTCAGCCAGTAGAGGCCACTCACTGCGTGCTACATAAAGCTGGACACTGATTTGGCAATATATTTTTCCTGCTTTATGTCTCTATATATACTCATTCTAAACATAGTACAATTACCTTGTCTGAGCCTGCCAACACCTTTCTAACTTTTTGTTTTTGTTGGTCTTCACACAAGATTTTACTCTAACTGAATAAACTGAACAAGATTGTTTAATCACAGCTTCCATATTCTTTCTGTATGACAGTTTTCTAGGATTGTGTAAATACATTTGTCCATTTGCATTTTATGTGTAAAATAATTCTGAATATTTTAAAAATTATTAGAATTTGTGCCTCTTAACCAAAACCTATGTCATACAACATTTTTTTCTGCATTTTCACCTGTCCCAGGGGATATTTTAAAGAATGATTTGTTTAAAATTTTCTGACTAATTTTGAAATCAGCACAAATTTTTGCCCACATACAAGTTGTCTTCGATTTACAACCATTCATTTAGTGACCATTCAAAATTATAGTGGCACTGAAAAAAGTGACTTACGAATTTTTCACATTTATGAATGTTGCAGCATCCCCATGTAATTAAAACTCAGATGTTTGGTAATTGGCATCTATTTATGACGGTAGCAGTGATTCCCTTTTGTGATCTCCTGACAAGCAAAGTCAATGGGGAAGCCAGTTTCACTTAACAATGACTAATGATGCTAAGTTAATATCTGTGGTGATTCACTTAACAACTATGGCAAGAAAAGTCATAAAATGGGACAAAACTCACTTAACTACTTAACTATCTTGCTTAGTAATGGAAACTTTGGGTTCAAAAGCTGACGTCTATCTGTATTTAAATTTGCCAGAATGCAGATTTTGAAACTGCAGTTAACTTCCAAATCATATCATATGTGTCTTCTCCACCTACAAATCCATAAATGCACCACAACCACTCAGTTTTTACAACTGCTGGGAGCATCTAGAATAACTTTTTACATGTTCAATACTGCATTGAATCTTTATTCCCTTCCCAAATGGAACAAAACTGTTAGAAATAAAGATAAACAAAGGAAAAGCTTCTCCCTTCCTACCCTAAAATATTTTTGATATGTGAAAATAATCTGAAAAGCATTCAGTTGCTGACTGCATAAAATATGCTTTTGTTTTGTGTACATTGTGTTGGTCTGTAAATTGTGTTTTGTTTGGAGTTCACTTTTTCCTTATCCCTTCCAATATATCTAAATGACTTTTCATGGAATTTCCACATTTATTAAATTATGGATTATGTAGTTTAGCAATCTGGTGACTTAGAAACATTTTTCTATAAGTATGGCTAGAGGTAAACAATCATTTTTAGATCAGAAAATAGCTTCTGCTTCTGTCAACACATTGTTTATTTTCTCCATGAGATAAAAAGTTCAGTTTTCTGATATTTGTATCAAGATAAAGTCAATAAACAAGATTAATATAGTGTGGAAAAGGTTGTCAGCAGCCCTGGCAAAGGAAATAAGTTGCCTGTACACAGAACATACTGTAAACTGAATAAAAGTGTCAGGTCCACCATGAGATAATGTGATCATGAACCTCTAACAAAGCATGACATAGGCACAGTCGGCTTTTCTTATAGCCACAGTGTAGAAAATGGATTACTATATTCCAGGGATACCCACCTAGAATAGCATGAAAACCTCATTTTGAGTTTAATGCAGGATGTAACTCAAGAGCTGCACCAAATGTTTACCTGCAATGTTAAAATAACTGTCAAACTGTTAATGTTATAAACAGTCAATCATCAGTATGATTTTTGTGTCATTGATATTTCAAACCCATCCAGAAATATATTTTGTAATGTTATTCCTTCTTTGCTTAGTGAAATTTAACATTTCAGGAAGGATCAGCAATTTGTCACATTTTTTAAAGGAAAAATAAAGATGCTGTTGTATTATATCCGAATGCCTCTGTTCTATGCTAGAAACTCTGACACTGGACTGCACAAATGTTTCATTATAAAAAAAATTGATAAATTGTACCCTTTGTAATTCCGGGAATGGAAAATATTAGAGATTGCTCTTATTTATACTAAAATCTAATTGTCTAGTGCCCCTGGTGGAGGGCAGACATTACTGAAACTGTCAGTGGGCATTTACTGCTCGAATTCAGGCATGAAGAACTCTGTCCCACAGCTGTCTTTTTCAGGCCTCTTATCTCCAAGCACAACCTTCCTGTCTTCACATAGAGAAAGGAGCTTATTTTGATAACAAGTCTTGGATATAGTTTGATATAGGAAGTTTTCTAACTGCATATATATTGCCATGGGAAGTTTGCTAACTTTTGGTCATAAATTTGACATTTTCCAAGCATGTATTTGACCTATACTACTGATCACATTTATTATCCTACATTTTTATCCTGTATTTAAATCTTTAATAAATCCCTGCTCTGTACCATTTTATGAATTTTTTATATCCTATGTAGAAGTGATTAAAAATTGAAATAGCACAAGGACTTTATTGATTATTTTTTAGTGTCATTGGGGTGCATTGTAATTTCACATTACTCACTTAGTTACCCCTAGATCTCCTTATTTTTAAAGTAATATAAGCTAAGCTATGAAAGGTTAATTGATGGTTATGAATTGAGTAGTACATCTCTGAGAGCCACTATGTGCTTTCTTCATTCTGGAGTCTTGGATAGCAGAAAAAGCTTAATTATAAATAACCCTTGTGGTTTTCTATTCCCTTTACTGCTATACAATGCAATATTTTCTGCCCAACCTTTCAATGTGCATTGATAATTCCAATAATCTCTTCAAAATAATATAGAAATCGAGCAGCTTGGAATAGACTTGCTGGAATATACTATGGACTGGGTCTGCTCAGGATATCTAATTATTCAAAGAATCCTGGGATACAAAACTGTTATCTCCACAATCAGCATCTGTAATATCTTAATATTTTCAAATAAATAGTTTTCATGCTGTAAATACTTTTAAATTCCTATGTCCAATTTATAATACTTTTGATTCTTTTAGATTACTACAACAGGCTCATGCAGTAACAAAAAAGCTGTGCTTTTATCCCAGGAATTCCATCATCATGAGTAAGTTACCATATTATTTTTTCATTATTTCTTTTAGCTTCCTTTGCATGTCTCCTAGTTTTAATTATATATTAAATTTCATTCTTATTGTCCAGTCAAATCTTAGAATTCTGACCATATGAAAGTGCTCCCCTTTGCAATATTTTTGTGGGGAAACATACAGGTTAATTTTAAAACAGCTCAATTCCTTGAGTGATTTTGTATTTTTTCATCCTAGAATCAGAATGCTATGCTACCTGAAGATAAAGGAACCACAGTATCTTATTTAGCTTGGATCTGTCCAGAACTATTTTTTTATATATTTGCTTTTGTATTGAGATAAAAGGAGAGTAATTGAGAGAAGTGCACAAGCTACTTTGAAACATTTCACAAAGCATTTTTTGACAAATTTAAAACTAGCAAATTGATTGTGGAATAAATTTTCCAAGTATCCCCTGAAAGAAATATTAGAGGGAAATTAAATGCAAAATTATCAAGTATAACAATTAAATAAAACAATAGGTGTATATAATCACTTGAAAGTGATGATAATACTGTGTCTTGATATCATTTAAGTCACTAAAAATTGAAGCAATTTTAAAAAGCAGCTACTGATAGATACCAAAATGTTCTTAATGCTTCTCTTAGATTTCTCCCCTCTTGCTAAACTCTGATTATCTCAAGTAACAAAGCTGATTGAATTGAGAAGGGAAAATAATAATGTGTTTCATTTTAAACTGGTTTTAGTTCTCAAAGAATTCTATAATACAAAAAAGAACCATGATACCACAATGGAGTATATTGTTGAAATACTGAAGATGCAGTTCTTTGTACATGAATTGTACTGAATATCATTGAAATCTATGGCTTTAATTCTGATTAAACTTTCTCTAAATGATGTGTATATGTATGCAAAAATATTAAATCCAAAATGCTAATAATATATGTAAATATTTCTTATTAGCCATCAACATTTCTGCAAAGTTTTTTCAGTTACACTGGTTAAATTTGATATTTCTATAGCCCAAACATACAGAAAAGTTTTTCAGATGTATTATGTAAAGAATTGCAGAATGGCATGCTGCTGTTTAATGTATATTCATTTACTTAAACAGTAGTAACCTGAGGAATGACATACGTTGCTATGAAAACTGTTATAGACCTTGAGCGTTCTGAAAAATATCCTATTTAAATAAATCATAGCCAAAGGCTACTTTTTTCTGGTGGACAATAAAATACCCAAGAGCATGCACAGGCTGGTCATATGACAGCTCATGCTTCAGTTAGCTGTGTTACTAACCCCTTTTTTCCCCCTTCCCTTAGCCATTGGTTTAGCCCTGCAGCTAGAAAGGAACATAGCCAGGTAAGAACCACTTTGATCAAGAACATTTTATTTTATATATTTGAAGGAATTTAACTGTCACGTCTGGAGGAATAAGGACATCGGTTTGTAAAAGAAGGAGCAAAATCTCCTGATTTTGTATTGAAAATGACTGACTGAAGATATTTAGCAGCAAATAGCTTATTATGAAAGCCTCCTGGGTATGATAGGGTAGAGCTGGCAATTATCAGCAGTTCCTTTTGCTCAAAGAATGTTTCAATCAAGTGTGCAAGTGGATATGTGCTCCCCTGAGAAATAATTCAAAGAGCAATGTAGGGGAAACAGAGCCATGTGTATTATCTCCAGATCTATCAGCTCCACCTCAACTTTTACACACTGAGAATTTTCCCTGTGCTCACAAAACTTGAATAGTCATACTAAAAAGAAGCCTGTAGAAAATTCCATCTAATTTCAGGCTGCTTCAGCATGCATGACAACACATACAGTACCAAGTCACTATGAAGAGGCTTCAAGTCTCTAAAACTGATAATGAATTAAACACTTATCCTGGAATAGATAGGAAAAGGAGTGGCAGGGATGTTTCAGGGAAGATATGAGAATCTTTTCTGATCATAGTGTTCCACAGCTGCAACAGAGTAGAATGTAAAAAATAATTTTCATAAGTATATAAAAATGTTTTGTTTCCTCAGTCATTCCTCAGTTATTATAACTACCTCTCAAAACAATCAGAAAACTGAAATGAGTGGAAATAATTTTGCAAATATATTTTAAGACTAATTACTATCTGCAGCAGCAGTTCCCTATCACTTATGAAACCTTCTATGTATTGCTGCTATCATTAACCGCAACCATATCTCACTTGTTCCATTGATATGGACTGAAAAGAACTCCAAATACATGCATACATACATACACACACACACACACACACACACATTATCTATCTATCTATCTATCTATCTATCTATCTATCTATCTATCTGTATGTGTGTATATTTATTTATTTATTTATTTAAGTTTTCGCGGGTACTTACATGAATGCAGTTCAGCTTCCTTCGGGTATTATCCCACGTCATTGTAATGCTTTTAAAGTTGTAGCAACGTTTCGGCAGAATCTCATCTGCCATCATTAGGCTTCTGTATTGAGTTCGTATTATATATATATAATTTTTTCCTGAGGTTTTCACGGGTATTTGTGGATCTTTGGTTATTTGGGTTTTCTCCCACGTAAAATTGGAAGTATCTTGGCAACGTTTCGACGAAATCTTATTTGTCATCTTCAGGCTTGTGTCTTCAGCTTTGTGCTTCTCGGAGTAATGTGAGCTTGCAGCTACTTCTTCCTTTTAACTGCTAGTGGGGGTGTGACTTGATTGGGTGGGGGCTTGGCTGTGTTCTGATTGGATGGAGGGTTGGCTGTGTTCTGATTGGCTGGGGGTGTGTTCTGTTCAGGTGGGGGCTTGGTTGTGCTCAGGTTAGTCTTAGTTGTCAGGGGATTTGAGCTGGTAAGCTGTGATCCTGTTGATTGGCTTCGCATTCGTGGTTGTGCCACATCTTCATGATGGGCATCCGTTCGCTTCATGTATGGGTCAGAGAGGTTTGAAGCGGGTAGTGATGCAGCTACGGTACAGCTTCTGGTCCATGGTTGTGTCTCATCATCTGTGTGGGTGTGAGTCTACTTTCTACATGGAGGTGTGATGGTAGCATCTTGTGTGGCCCTCGTGGGTGTGGGTCTGGTCTCATTCTTC
This sequence comes from Laticauda laticaudata, assembly GCA_004320025.1. Taxonomy (NCBI): domain Eukaryota; kingdom Metazoa; phylum Chordata; class Lepidosauria; order Squamata; family Elapidae; genus Laticauda; species Laticauda laticaudata. The sequence goes on along the minus strand of BHFT01045849.1, from coordinate 16,479 downwards.
ATGTTTGGTACTCATTTGTTAACCACCCAACCAATGAGAACACAGCCAAACCCCCAACCAATGAGAACACAGCCAAGCCACCACCCAAACAAGTCACGCCCCCACTAGCAGTTAAAAGGAAAAAGCAGCTGCAAACTCACATTACTTCGAGAAGCACAAAGCCGAAGACACAAGTGTGAAGTTGACGAATGAGATTTCATCGAAACGTTGCCAAGATGCTTCCAATTTTATGCAGGAGAAAACCCAAATAAACAAAGATCCATATGTATATATATATATAGTATACAGCTTTGTTCGGGTATTTTTCCACATCATCATAGTTGTGCTTTTAAAGTTGTTGCAACGTTTCGGCAGAATCTCATCTGCCATCATCAGGCTTCTGTATTGGTTCGTCTGAAAAATTAAATGAAAAGAAGTTTTAGCTTCCTTCGTGGTATTATCCCACGTCCATTGTAGTGCTGTTAAAGTTGTAGCAACATTTCAGCAGAATCCATCTGCCTATCATCATGGCTTCTGTATTGAGTTCGTATGTGGGTCAGGCTACACAGCCTGTGTAGTTTTAAATTTGAGGCGTAGCCTACTGCGGTGCCAGGATGGTGTTTTTTTTCTACATCCTGATTGGTTGGAGTCTCCAGCTCAAACACACCCCACAGGCATCCAGATGAAATCTAGTTTCTCTAATAGTGATACCGTCCTTTTAACGCGAAGCCAGCTGCACTGAAAGCCTCCAATACAGGAACACAGTTGTTGCCAACCAATTCATAGCCACAAAACAGACAAAAGAAACCAGAACACTAATCAAACAAACTCGAAGTCCAATAAACCACAGACCAAGGACTCCCTTAACCAATTCAAGATGTTAGAAAAAAACACCTGGGACAGCAGGGAGGCTAGCCTCAAATTTAAATAACAACGGCTGTGAAGCCTTGGACCCACATACTGAATCAATTATCAGAAGCCTGATGATGGCAGATGAGATTCTGCTGAAACGTTACTACAACTTTAAAAGCACTCCAATGACCTGGGATAATACCCGAAGGAAGCTGAACAGCACACATGTAAGTACCCGCGAAAAGTTAAAAAAACAAATATATATATATTTATGTGTATATATGTATGTATGTAATAAGTGAGGGAGCTACAAAATGTAAATAAAGTGATGTGTTTCAAAGCTAAGAATCCAAGCTTTCATATATACAGACTCATACAGTCTGAACTGACAATTTTTGACCTGGAAACTTCGAATCATGGTGAATAGATAACTATATGAAAATATTGATCAAGATGCAGCAGCTGTGAAAAATGTGATAGGAATAATTAGTAGGTCTCTGAACTATTCAGAGAGATGTTTTGCAATATGATCAAAGTCTCTTTCCAAATCCACTGCTCCCATTATTTCATTCTCTGGAATCCATGTTACATCTTTTTGAACATGTCTTTAAACATGAAAATGCCATCATTTTCTGGTTTTTACAATCTGAAATTCTGTTAATTTTTTTAAAGAAAAGGGTTAATAAAGACAATTAAGTATTTGCTATAATTTCCATTTCCCAATTGGCTCTTCAACTCATCTTCCTTGAAGTAATATTTTGAGACTCATCTTTGTGATCGTGAACAAACACAATTGTGCCTATAGTTCATTATTTGATGGATAATTTTAGAAAAAAAATTAATCTATGAGAATCACCTTTCAATGCAAACATTGCAAAATTAATCTATGAGAATTACCTTTCAATGGAAACCTTGAGCCTTATTTGAAAGATTAAATTAAGAACAATTTTAAATAGTCTGGTTTGTACAACATCATAATTTAACAAATCCCGCTTAATCTAGCTATTCCTGCTGTTAGAAACAGATTGGGAAAGCTGAGAATTCAAGTCAATTTAAGTTAGCCAATTCTGTTGAAGATGTCAAGAAAAAGAATGCAGGATTTGATAGCATATGGTAAAGCCATAATTAATTCTAAGGAAAAATGTGGGGTAAAGAATGAGGACCTTAATAAAGCCATTCCTGTAGTCGTGTCTCTTTTCCGCTCTTATCTCTTTTTTGCTCTCAGGAAGCAGGAAATTCATTTGAGAAACAAAAGGGTTAAGGAAAATATTAGTAAACTTCAAATATGTTGGTTTTAATTTCAACCAGGCCACAAAAGCTTTCTTTATGGTCTTCAAGGAAATATTACCCAACATAAAGTTTGCTATACCATCTGGTCATCACAGCAGAGTAGGTAGGAATTGCTGTGGGAATGGATAACTTAGTATTATATCACCACAGTTGTAGGTGCATGGTGGTAAAATAGAAACTGATCTTAAGGTTTCAGTATATTGCCAGCTGTAAGATTGAAGAAAACACAAAAGAATAATAAAGCTAAGACATATATATACTTCTAAACATTTAAACTTTGTTTTTCATATAAATTCTGAATGCCTTATGTAGCTTCAACTATTACGAGATAACCGATCAGAAAGAGGACACAAGAAGAACAATTCAGTGAAAACAGCCAGCAGGTAAGCTTACACTACAAATGCAGTTTATAATTTACATTATAATTAAATCACAAGCTAATACTTTACCTAGTTGGATAACTAGTAATCATACAGTGAAATGCATTGACTATCTTTGCCTCTGCTTAAGGTGGAGGCATATGTAACGCCAGTGGTGGGATTCAAATAATTTAAGAACTAGTTCTCTGATCTAATGACCATCTGTGTTGGCATGGCCAGGGTGGGCATAGTCAAGGGGTGTGACAGGCAGCACTCAGCCTCCACCCCCTGGGAGCAAAAATGGGCCATGGGGGACACCCCATGCCCATTTTGTGCCTGCTGGGCCTCCCTTCTGGGAGCAAAAATGGGCTGCCGAGGGGTGGTTGTGCTGCATTCCCCCATGTCCCATTTTGTGCCTAGTGGGCCTCTGCACTAACCTGGGAGCCAAAATGGAGCATGTGGGGACTCCTGGAAGGGGTGGTTGGGGGCAGCCAGCAATTTAAAACCAGTTCGGTGGAAGTGGTGCGAAATGGTTGAATCCCACCACTGGGTAATATTGAATATAATCTTTTTGATACATGATTCAGAAACAAGTTAATATACATAAAATAAATAAATATTTGTTTCTTTTTTGTATGTTTTCTATGTCTGTTTGCTATCTTATTTATCTCCATAGCAGATTTAGGGATATTAAAGCTTACATTCCTTTTATTATTGCACTGTCAGCTAGGACAGCCATAGAGCCATTTAAAAACACCATAATTGTTTTTTAAATGAATCTTGTTCTACCATGAATTAAATAGCAATTCTTCTGTTTATCACATATTTTTCACAAGCATTACAAGTGCAACCTACTACTGTTGTTTTGTTCACAATGTTAGAAATGAGGGTTACAGTGTGAATCAAAAGATTAATGGAAATATTAAGACTTGAATTTCATGGCTAGTGAATCCATTACTAAAATAGCAGTTTATTTTTTTATCCAAAAATGGATCTCTGGAGGATCTAAAACTTTCTCAAATCTACAGGTTGAATGATACTAAAGGAAAATGTAGAATTAAAATCAATAATCTATTTGGTGGGGAGGTGTTTATTTATTTAAATATAACTTGTATTTACTCCTGTTCTTCTTTGTCACATACAGCCTTGTTGAGCTATGATTTTCATGTACAAAGTCAGTTATATTTATACTACTATTTTGATACTCTATAATCACGAGGGTGCTGAACAATAAAAATTGGGACTGAAGAGATTAGAACAAAACCTTTTTTGTTAATTTTTTCCTGATAATTCAGATGAATATGTTTTTGTTACAGAGAAGTAACAATTTCAATAGAATTAAAGTGATTCTGATTTGTTCTTTTAGAAGCAAGATATGATAGTTTCACCTTTTTTCCCACGACCTCATCCATTCATTGGGAGTTTTAATTTACCTTATATAAGAAAAAAAATTAATTGCATTACATTTTTTGCCAAAAATAAGTGAACCATCAATTACAGCATTTTTTAACAGTTGTGAATAAATGTGGTTAGTAAGATGACACATTGCATTTTGCATTTCATAAACAGAAATATCATAGTTTAATATGGATTTCATGGCAGATAATTATCAAAAAGAGAAATACAATGTATGCAATTGGAATATTAAATAGAGGCCATCACTTGATTTAAAAAAAAAACCAATGTGATATTTTTATATTACCCTGTCCATTGAAATGTCAGTCCAATAGAAGAATAATTTCAAGCTCTCTGGACTGAAAATTCCAATGAAGTAGAGTGAAATTAGGCAAGTAGTGGAAAGCCAATTGGGAAATTAATATACAATATTTTAAAAGAAGCAGGCAAAGACCCCAAGCAAGTTCTAAAAATGGAGAGGGCCAGTCAGGCTATTAATGGAGGGAGAAAAAGAGAAGTTGGGGTCTCATCACTCTGAAACTTTGAAAGAAAATCTTGCCTCTTTCATCTTCTCTTCTGCAACCTGATGTGATTAAACATAAGGAATAGATGTATCAGGACAGAATGCCCCAAGATCATCCAGATTGACATGGCTCCAAAGACTAGCAAGTAGATACTTATAATAAAAGCGCTGGATTGATTTAGACTGCCTTGAATCTAAGAATACCCTAATTTGTTTTTCTTTTTAATAAATAAAACACATGTTTTATTATCAATTTATTATTACCAAAATGACAATACAAGCAACTTTGCAGTAAAAAAAGGGGAAGCAGTTTGCACTTTCTGACAACAATTGATAATAGCAGCCTGAGTCTAAAATTCAATTCAGTTTTGACAATTTTAGCTACGCAACTAATAAATCATTCACCTTGTCCCACTTTTATCATCCTGGCTGAGATTTGGAGCAGACAGTTTAGTCCCCTTAATGCAGAAGGAGAAACCTATCCAAATTGATTTGAATGCCAATTTGCTTTATCACTTTGTACCCAAATACTAGATCAGATAATTAAATCACTCAACCACCCAACATTTTCTTAAGTAACCAGTCTCCCTCTCTCAGTCCTGCAGGATATTTAAATTCTAACAGTTTCCAGGCTCAGTAGGGCTTTAACATTAGCTTGGTTTGATGTTCTGCCATCCATTGTTCTACAAAATAACTTTCACTAGTCAATTGTATTCTTGTGGCCAGACACTTTAGATTCACCGCTCATATTTTATTATATGGCAGTAACTTCCAGGATTGGTAAAATGAGGACCCAAATTGTTGGGGGCAATATGCTGATATTGTAAACTACCCAGAGAGTGGGTAGTTTACAATATCACTATGGGGTGATATATAAGGCTAAGTGTTTTTCTTTTATTGTGTGAAAACTTTTAAAAAGAGAGAAAAGTGATTGTAAGGAGGTAGAAGGATAATATGATTTGGCTAACAAAAGCTTGATCAGGAATATTTATAGGTTTGATGACATAAATTATCTAAAGTAAAGAAAGAGGAGTGATATAGTAGGATCCATTTATGAAGAAAATTGTACTTTGCAAGTAGAAACAAATTTTTTTAAGTATTTGTCTCCTATGCATTGTTCCTTAACACAGAAATGTTCCTAAATATAGAATAATCTTTTGTTTTAATTAGAATTTAAAAATGAGTTCTATGCCACAGTAGTAGGATATTTCCACAAAAAAATATTTACCTTTGATTCTGTTTTAAGTGGTGTTTCTCAATATTTTCATGAGGTTCTTTTTAGCCTCAGTATTTGGAATTTTGTGCTCTGATCATATTAGTTGATTAATGTCAGATGTTTGTTACCTATGACTTGTTCGTAAGATAAAATATTGGTTTAGATTTACCTTGGTCATAGTCATATACTTCTGATCAATTCCAGCTCATGCCCAATTATATTACATTCCATTAACATAATTCAGCAGATGTTGATATTTAAGTGCTTTCAGGCATTCACATCTTGGACAGCTGTCTTAGAGCTTGGGGAAAAGACAAACATTTAGAGTTAAATGCTGAACATATGCTTAAATTACTAATTAGAAGCAAGAAAAAGCCCCATTGCATTATCCTTTCTGAGGACAGCAAGACTCTATTACAGATATTTAAAAATCTTTTTTAGTTGGCATAAAGTTCATGAGTCTCTAGAGGCAAAGTGATGGAGCGTGTTAAAAATAACTGCAATTGGACTTCATTTTCTAGCAGGTTGTCTTGCTCAGAAAAATTACAACCTGCTTATTGCAGGTGACACTACAAGAGGCTCCAAGTTTGAAATAAGAATACTTAGCAGGTATTAGCATACCACACATGACACAAGTCTATTTGCAACAGAAAAGGTACCCTCCCTCCCCACATTCACATACAGTCACAAGAAACAGTAACAAATGTATTGGCACTAGTGGCCTAATCTTAATATGCTGGAATAAAATGAAAAGAGTGTGTCAGGATTGAATTCTTTCATCACACGGAGCATTTAACTATATAAAAAGGGATGGTTATAACCCTTTTTCGTTAATACAATCACACTTTGAACAGTGTGAAAGCAGATGTTTCAGTGTGCATTATGCTGATGATGTCATTGTTCTAACTAAGCCTGAGGAAAGACTTTATAACTAGGCAAGCCAATAGCTAAATCCAGTGTAGAATTCTGATTACCCTTACTCTGTTCCACATAACCATAACATCCACATCTATTTTCAAGTGCATTTCTTTTATTAAGAGGCAAATTATTTTACAGGTTTCTTCTAGAAGATAAAAGGGGAAATCAAAACACAGTTAGAAATTTCTTGGTAATACCTTTGCTAATACCTACCTAATGTGTTACATATGTATCACACAGTTCCTCTAAGTAAAGATTTTATCCTTACTGTAACCCTTGAGGATCTAAAGGCTGAAATACTTGGCTGAAGGTTATGTTTTCTAATTCCGACCAAGAACACATTTTACTTTTAAAGCTGTGTAGAAAGAAAATTTTCGGTCACTGAACTTTACTTCTGTGTCTTAATATCTCCTTTGAAATATATCAACAAACAATTTACAGTTTTTAATGAAGATCTCAACTATTACTTTCTCTGGTTTGCATCCTATATATTTAAAAGAAGAAAGAAAGAGAGAGAGACATCTATATCTATCTATCTATCTATCTATCTATCTATCTATCTATCTATNCATCTATCTATCTATCTATCTATCATCTATCCATAAAAGCAGATTGTAAGATAAACTCTTATAAATTAAACACAATGATTTATGCAAGTTTATGATTGAATAGAACTGTTTTATACTAAAGTATTTCTGCAGTGCTACTTTTTTTAAAAATGGAAAAAATGTCTCAGAATCTTTTTACAGTTTTGTTTCCATTTCTGATATAAAATTGAGTAATATGTTACATTCAAAATAACTGTATTTCTGAGAAATAAAACTTGTGTTTTAACAGGAAGTAATTGCAATTTGTATACTTCAGCATTTTACTCAGAGGTTACTAGAAGCCACTAATGGCGTCTATAAAATCTGTAAAGTTCGTGTTCTATAAAATCTGTAAAGTTAAGGAAGAAATCTATGATATTGTGTATTAATTAGACATGCAGTCTAAATAAGAAATTTCATTTTCTTTCGATCATCTACCTTCTTTGTGGTAGAAAATTTTGTACAATTTGCCAAGATAACACCTGTAAAAATAGCATCTCTGTTCGGCTAAAATTGTTAGGCAGTAATGTACTTCATTTTGTTATGAACAATGCATGAGATATCAGTCAGCTGATTTGACTGTGCAGTCAAAGAAGTGGGACATGTAATATCAACCTGGAGGTGGGAGTGAATGGATATGTTTAAAAAAAAATAAAGCAATTGTCCCGATTTGTAAAAGTTCTCCATATTTATTAAATATCTGACAAATCTCATAAAATTAAGAAACAAGCCCAAGTTTTATGATTTTTAGGTGGCTCACAGAAAAAAGCTTGTAGGGGGCCTATCCTGAACAGTACAGTACAAGGTGTTCTTGACCTTGTAATAACTAGCAGTCAGCACAGGTTTGTTAAAAACAGATCATGCCAAACCAATCTTATTTCATTCTTCAACACAGTACAAAACACCAGTGATAACTTAGTAGACCCACAAAAATCCTGTGGACATTATATATTTAGGATTCAGCGAAGGCATTCGACAAAGTAGACCACAACCTTACTTCTTAGTAAGCTAGAAACAAGAGAATAAATAGCACCACCACTTAGATGACTGCGAACTGGCAACAAGCCCAACTCACGAGTAGTCCTTAAGGGTCTCAGTCTACATGGAGGAGGTAAGCAAGTGGGTGCCAACAAGGTTACCATCTTAGCGCCAACACAACAAAATATTCACAAACGACTTAGATGAGGGAATAGAAGGGAAAAACTTACGCAAATCCTGCAGATGATTACTTAGCTGCAGAAAATAAAGCTAAACATCACAATGGACGAAGTATCAGACGTATCAAGATACCTAGATGGATGCATTGACTCTAGACTAGAACACGGTGATGCGCCTTTCCTTCAGCCTGTCTCCATCACACTGATGAGATGGGCCACTGTATGTTGCTCGTGGGCCTACACTAATTGAACAACAAGAATGAAATTGTCGACGATTGTAAAGTGTGAGCAAAAGAAAAAGTAAGAAGTCCTATCATCCTTAGGCTAAGAGTTAAACTCTCAAAATGGACACATAGTAAGACTGCGATTGGAAACCAGCTCGATATGGAGGAGACAGTATATGTACTGATGTGAGACAGGATCTTAGGTTATCTTTATCGGACAATCAGCTAAAATATATGAGAGCAGCAGAGGGTCGCCATAGCGAGCAGCCAAAAAAAGCTGAATTGGCATACCTAACATGGAGTAGGTGGACTTACCTGACACGAAGAGATACAATCCAGATCAAGGCATAATACTTATACACGTCTATACAAAGCCCTGTGAGTAGAGATCCATCAATCTATAGCCCACAGCTATTACCAAGTCTCTCCACTTTTAGAGGTTCACCTACATCCTTACTAAGGCCAACAATACGCCCATGTTATCGAGACTCTATAAAATATAAGCCGCATGACCAAGCAAACCAGGATGGATATCCGCGGACTGGAGGCTACACAACCAGTCACCACAGACTGAATCTGAGTTTGCGCCTGATACACTGGCGACTATGAGGTATGATCCTCCGCTAAGCGAGATAGGCCACCCAAGGCGTGAGATCATGATACAACTGCTCCAATACCTTTGCCTAGTAGGACGCTCGCCACATAGGCGAGAGGCATTGCAAAGAGAGTACGAGACATGCTATATATGATTTCTCAATTTCTACAAGACAGCTTTCGCTAGAGCAAAAGCACAAAGACGGACTAATTGTGATTCATATGGACACAAAAATAGAAATAAGGAGAGAGCATTCAGCGCTGTGAATGAGTATAAGGAAGAGACACTTTATATCTCTGATATGTAATAAGAACAAGCTCAAGCCTATGAGAGAAAACAGCGTGCACCTGGAAGTTGAATATCGGATAGAGCCCCTTATAAGTCACTATGTTTCAGAGCGAGATTGGAACATATAGTCATAAAGGTCACGACATGGTATCACAACCACAGCTTCTGCGCTGCACTGTGTCTTGTGTACTACACGTATCTGAACATTACGATATGCTCCCTACGCGATATCATGAGAGTATCTGAGTTACGATCCGCTATTATGTCAGACCAACAATTTCTAAAAAATATGTCAGATGCTGTAACATCACTAGGAGCATGCTATTGGTACACGAGTTGTGTGACTGATTATACGAACGCCTTATCTGGCGAGTGAGAGTGGTGTGAGTGGAATCAACATCTGGCGGAGTTCGGCGCTAGAGTATGAAGTAACAATAATTATTAAGTGAACTATGGCTTCACGAGTTGACCTTGGCTTGTCATGAGATAAGTCTAGCAAAGAGTAAATTATCGCCACACCACTACACTCCGCAACACGCAACCTATCATTAATAATGTGATTGCAATTTATTTGGATGCAGTGCTCATGCAGATGCTGCACTGTCATTTCAAAGTTACTTGGTTTCCAGTAGCGATTATATCATCACTACAAAGAGATCGTGTGAGAGGTTGAGGACATATTCTGTATTTCGATCCCAGAGGACAGATCACATCTTTCCTTTCCAATTAATATGATAACTTTGACCGCTTGACAGTCAACACTCATACTTTGCGCAATCATCTTCTCAACCCAAATAAGAAGCGAGAGATCGTTGGATGAAAATCTGTCAAAAATTATTCAACAGAGAAGTTTTGATCTGTAAAAACAGAGTGATTAGGATGATGTTTTAGATTGCCTCTCTCTTAGCATAATTCTCTAGTGAGAGTAGAACGTCTGTGTTCAAATTGACAGAGCGCATACCTCTCGATTAGCATGCCTTTGGCTGTGGCAAGAACAACTTAATGAGAACGCACAGTGTCCACATATGGTTCCGATCGAGGATGCGAAAATGTTTGTTAATAAAGCGACATATCTGGACCTGGCAGTGAAAATGTTCCATTCCTATATGTCCTAGTCCGCCTCTCCAATATATTCCCCGGAGAGTGTTGTGCTACACCAAAGTGGCGACTGCAACACGGAAAGGAAGGTAGAGCGGTGGGTGAGGGACGGTGGTTAGGTGCGCACTGTGTAGAGACGCGGAATGGCCGTTTAGTGCCGAGGTCAAGCCTAGGGGCCGGGTGGGAATGCGGAGTTGGCCTATCATGGTGGGGCGAGTCCGCGACTAGCAAAGGCTCCGGATGTAGCGTGGAGCCGCGCTGGAACTGGGAAGGGCATGCGTAACTGAGTCTGGCATTGCGGAATTGAAAGCAGAAACGCTTTCCTGGCTTAGCCGTTAGTTCTTGGTAGTGATGGGCATTGCTCGTACAGCGGGAAATGAAAAGTGCGGTGCAGATCGGGAAGTACATGAGCGCAAGTGCGCCTAGTCACAATCTGCCTGCGGGTGGCCGTAGCGGTATCAAGGCCCATGCGCACTGGCAAGCGCGTATGGATGGGATGGTGCGTCACAGGCCCCGCGCCTAGATATAAAGCGAGAAGTGCAGCTTTCCGAAGCAGCTGGAGGGTTGCTAGACAAATGATCGAAGTCGAGAAGGACCGTTCTTCCAAATGACCTGCATCATCTCTCTCACCGCACACTCCCAGCAACCACAACAACTCAGGTGGGGAAGAAAGTGTGATAACCGCGATTCACGTCTACTCTGCTGCCAGCGCCTGCACTAGATGGACGAGGTGACCAGCGCCTGCCGACCACCCTGGCGCCTCTGTAGCTCTGCTTCTCTCGTGGAGGATGGCTCTGCTGCCCGGCGCTTGGTCTTGGCTGGGTTACTGGGCCTCCATCTGCTTGCATTGCTGACTTCCAGTGAGAGGTATGGATTCGCTATGCTGCCTGCATGCTCGTACATTTCTGGTTGTCGGTTCGTTTCGCTCCTTCGGTGTGACTTGACTCCAGGTGCAGCGTGCTCCCTACCATGGTGGTCTTCTGCTGCTGGCCTCTGCCTTACACTTTGCCTGCAGTTCGCTATCCCCTTGTGCTGGCGCTTTCTGGCTGGCGATGGGGTGGCTGGACTGCGGGTTTACTCTGGCGTGCGTGCATCTGCGCTCCCTGAGCTGCGTGTGTCTTGCGGGTCGCCGTCTCTTACCTTTCTCCCACTTCTGCACGTTCAGGCGGTCTGGCGTTCCCTCGGTTCTCCCTGCTAGGCGAGCTATACTCGCTCCCTGCGCAGCTATCGACTCCTAGCTCCTGCTCGTGCTCCAGTGCATTCAAACGGTCAAGCTGGTGCTCCTGGTCCTGCTTCGGTTCCTGGTCCTTATTTCCATGCTCCTGGTCCTGCTTCCGTGGGCTCCTGCTGCTTGTCGCCGTCGTTGGTGCACTCGTGTCAGCATGCATTATCCTTCGCTCTGTATTGCCTAGAGCTACGTTGATGCCTTCCGTGAGCTCGTTGGTGGTGCTTGGAGTGCGAGCAGCCCAACAAGCCGAAAGCCCTCTGATGAGGGCCCATAATGGCCCTGCCAAGGAGGAAGAGCAGACGCAGGAATGAACGGGAGAGGAGGCGCGAGCATAATCCATACATACGAAGAGGCAAGACTGCCTTAATGAGAGGAGAGGTTCGTGGAGTAGGGACTGAAGGGGGGAGAACGCATGGTTTATCCCTATGGCCATGACAGGGACCACAGCGTGTTCTATGCGAGACACCAAAATCTGGAAGCCAGCTGCCCTTGCGCAGATCAGAAGACGAGAGCATGCTGCACTCTGCCGGACTAACACCATCGGAGGTGTAGCTCCCGTCCCATCTGCTGGTGGCGTGTCAGCACATGTCGCACCTCCATTAGGTGCGCTAGGCTGCACACGTCAAGAAATCTGGTCTTATGGGCCAAGATTGCGTTCATCTGTGCACAAGGACAGAGAGAACCCCTTTGTGTCGCTCCTCATTGACCCAAGCAGTTGCCAGCTTCTTGGAGTGGTGAGACCCAACCAGCGCCGCACAGGAACAGCCCTCTCACAACCCTCTCTCCTTAGGCAGCCTCGCTGAGACGCCAGTCCTCTTCTGCGAAGAAGTCAGCTCCCGGTGTCCAGGCAGGTATCCTGTGCAGCGTGCCACGACGGACAAACCCCCCGACACTGTACTACCTGTGGCGGAGTAAGGCGTGGAGGACCCCCTGACGGCAGTGGAGAAAGGAGACTGCACTTCACCACAAGCCCAACCCGCATCCACCTCACCGAAAGGCGAGAGGCAACGGAGGGCAGATCCACACTGTCCTGCTAGAGATAAGAGACACAACATCAGGAGCAGCATAGATCTCCTCTCTTCAAGCTGGTACACACCGACGCCCCATCCTCCATACCGCAAGCCCTTCCCTCACCTACGTCAACCAACCACACATTGAAACAGTCGAAACCCCAGTACCAGGGGTGAAGGACAGGATCACCATCTTCTTCACAACCCTCCAACCAAGATGAAAACCCTGCTCCACAGCTCCAGGCCCTGCTCCTCCACCCAAGGTGATGTCACTGCCCTATCCAAAGCTTCCACAGCGCCCTCACGCCTACCAAGACTACGGCTACCAGGAGCTTCAGCAGCACAGACCGCCCTTCCCAGTCCAGGGCCACAGTACATCGGAGCCCACGGATGCCACCACGCCACATGCAGCCCGCCACAGATTTACCACCCACACGCACCGATGCCACCACACCAGTCCTCACCCAGCTGCAGACAGACACCCCCACTACACTACTCCCCCATTCTTCCACCCACAGCCAAGCCCGGCCCAGGAACATCTATCATCGTACTGAGCTAACACCCCATGTTCATGCGAGAAGGCTCTCAACTCACGGGCTGAGCCAGCTGTCTGAGAGCTTTCCTCAACACAACCGTCCCCTGTGCCTCTAGGGGCCCAGGCACCCCGAGTTGGCGCCTTCAGACCAGCACTACCAGAGCAGCAGCCACCTTCACACCACCTGGACCCTTCACCCCTTGAAGGACTGGGCACACATCCGGAAAGTGACCAAGAAGAGTTGCCAAGACTGGCGTGGCCTACCTGTTGACTTTATTTTTGCTTTGGACACTTACTTGGGTTCATTTTTCTTTTACAAGCTTTATAATAAGATATCTTTCCTTCACACACTTGCTTCATTTATTTTTTAAATAAAGTGTTGGTGGAAACTGTTAGAAAAATGGTTTAAGCCTTTGCATGCTTGTGGATGGGTAAGGATGGCAGTGGGATCGGCAGGAACCTTTGGGATATGGTATAGCTGTGGGATGGGCAGGGATCCCTTTGGGATGGCGTAATACTGCTGGGAATGGGCAGGGATACCTTTGGGATGGGTAATAGCTGTGGGAAGATAAACCGTCCAGTGCACCATAGTGGGCACTGTAGTGGTTCCACCTTCCCAGTGCCCACACCTATGGCCTTTATCATACAATAATAATGTAAGTCATTCATTCCACACATGTCATCATAAACAGAACTTTATTAAATGCCCTGTTCATTTGGTAGGCCCAACCCAACATACATGCCGCCCAATCTCATCAGTGTGATGCAGACAGACTGAAGGGAACATCCATAATTCAAAATCTAGCATCCTGTCGTTGCACTCTACTGCTCCAGCTGGGGAGTTTGTACAGTTGTTTCAGGAGGTTGCGCTGCTTCTTGCCAGCCCTCCCTGCCCGCCAGCAACCCCCACAACATGCGGAAGGCACAGCAAAGCCTCAGCGATCTTCTGTGCCAGCCCTGGGAGAGGGACAGGGCTACCATCCCACCCCTGGCCCTCACTCTGGTTCTGCTGGGGCTTCTGCCAGCACGGCTTCGCTCTTCTGCGGGAGACGCTTTCTGCCTGCTCTGCTTCTGGAGGAGGGCTGATGACAAGCACTCCAGCACAGGCACCTCAGACAGCACCTGCACCCTTCACCCCAAAGACTACGAACCAAGAGCCGAGTGCCAGAAACTATTTTTGTTTTTATTTTATCTTGTTGCCTAATAAAGTCTATTTATGATTCACACACTTCTTCATTTCTTTTTTTTTTAATAAAGTCTTGGGGGAAACTTTTAGAAATGGTTTAAGCCTTGCATGCTTGTGGATGGGTTAAGATAGCAGTGGTGGGGAGGATACCTGAGGAATGGCAGGGATACCTTTGGGCATGGGTAATAGCTGTGGGATTGAGATAAACCTACCAGCGCAAGCATAGTGGACTGGCATGGTCCACCCTCCACAGGTGCTAACACCTATGGCCTTTAGTTATCAATAATATGTAATAATCATCCACACATGTCAACATAAACACAACATGTTTATTACAACGCCCTGTTCATTGTAGGCCCACCAAACATACATGGCCCCAATCTCGATCAGTGTGCATGAGACAGGCTGAAGGAAGCATCCATTAATCATCTATCATCCTTCTTCCACTTTCCTAGGCTGCTCTAGCTGGGAGTTGTACCAGTGTTTCAGGAGGTTGGCGCTGCTTCTTCCCTTCCGGGGAAAGCTCTGTTGTGGCCTTTGCACATCCTTTAGTGTGCTATCGAGTTTCGCCCTTGCCTCCATTCCCCAGGCCTCCATGTGCCCCATTGCCTTGTTGGAGGTCCACAAGGCCTGTTCTGCAACACTGGGTACGGGTGAGTATGAGATTGTGCCAGATGCAGTAAGCTTCCACGATTCTCCTCACGGTGTTGCTGGGCGATTCTGGCTGGTGGTGAGAAAGTACCTGGAGCCTGTTGGCCAGGATGCCAAAGGCGGTTCTCCACCCCCGCCTTACCTGGACAGCCTGTAGTTGAAAAGATCCTCTCTTCACGGTGTGAGGCCATCTGGAAGTGTAGGGCTTCTGTGAGGTAGGTTCTGAGGGAGAAGGCGTCAGTCCCCATGATGAAAGTAGGGCCAATCTGTGTGTCGTGGGAGGGGTCGGATCTGGGAAGCCCATGATGAGGTTGCATTCCAGCCCTCCTTGAGGTCACTGCATTGTATACCTGGGCATCTGAAGCTTGACCCTTGCCTGAAGCATCCAATGTACATGAACTTGTAGCTCAGCATCGACCATGCGCGAAGAGGGATGATGCTGAAGAAGCCCTTTGTAGTGAAATAGTGACCCCAACTTGGCTGGAGTTTACAGGCACGTGCTTGGCCATCTATGCTCCAACGGTGTGGGAGAAGTTCACCTCTGATCCGACTGCTCGGCAACTTCTTCCAGCCTTCTTCAGTTGGGAGCGGCACTGAGGAGGCTCCTCCAGTATTCTTTGATGTGGCCTTGTACCACTTCTCTGACCACAATGCTGATGGTGTTGTGCTGGCCACCCCTCCAGCCGTCCTGCATGCTCCTGTAGGGTAGTCCCTGACGGCCAGGGCGTGGCGCAGAGTGAGTGCCACCCTTGAACCCAGGGTCCAGGCTGGGCCGGAAGTTCGGTAATGTTTGCCTTGCGTCTCAACCTTGGTCTCAAGCGCGCTCCACAACTTCCTTCAACATGGCTGGCAGCATCTCATGAAGTTCTGGAATTGCTACGAGGCGTCTCGTTCCTCAGCTCCACCATCAGCTTGTTGTACAGCTCCGGTTACTCTGCTCTTCTCCCCATTCATCTTCGGACCCAGGACACTTCTTGCGCCCGCCTCCTTTTTCTTCCCCGTAGTAGAGTTGAAAGACCTTTAGATGGCTTCGCACTGTTTGCAGAAACAATGGCCTTCCAAGGAGTGTGTTACGATCCCATGGTTGAGATGACTGGGATGCTTTGTAGAAGAGCAAGAAGCCAGATGAAGGCTGCAGAGTCTGCACAGCAGCGGCTCTGGATGAAAGTGAGATCCAGGTGAGTTTCTCCCCCTTTTATAGGCAATATAGTTTTCACTAGGTGTCCTTTTGCCTCCCTCTAGCATCCTCTAGACATTCCTTAATATCGAGCATAGTCAAACCCTCTTGCGAACGTCTTTTTCCGTTTTAAATGCTTTGTATGCGAGCTACATCCGCTTTCATCTTTCTCCATCCGTGGCTACTAACGCTTGTGGTCCATTCCGCATCC
>BHFT01045846.1:0-33338 GCA_004320025.1 Laticauda laticaudata | reverse complement strand
TTGCTAAACAACCAGCCATTAAGTGAGGACCACTTGTTTGCCAGTCACCTGGCCACACCCACCCAGTCACATGACCATCAAACCACACCTACCCAATCGTGTGATCAGCAAGTCACACCCTCAAATTAGGCCACGCCCACAGAAATTTGAATCCCACCCCTGGGTGGGGGGCACTGAGGATAACTTTGTACCACCAAGGGGGTGGTGGACTGAAAAAGTTGGGAACCACTGGTTTAGTGCAATTCCAGGGCTTACCTTTGTGTCTTCTACTGGCTATGGATGTCACACTAACATGAATTACTTACCCAGATACTGGATAGCATAAATAAGTCTTTCAGAAGTACAGGTAAAATGTCCCCTTGAAGTGGAAGTCCTAGTGTCACTAGAATTTATAGACCTGATAAATTGCTTAGTACACTTTGCAAACAGTGTATTTACCACAAAGTACTTGTCTGTTATGCTTGGAGCTGCAGGATTTTTGTACATTTGCATTTTGTTATCATGAACCTTTGCATGTGCTAAGAGAATATTAATACAGAAAGTTCTCACTTAGCAACAGTCTTGGATAGCAACCTTTCACAAATACAACGGTAATAATAATAAAGGTAATTCAGGTAGTCTTTGAATTACGATTTTTCATTTAGTGGCCATTCAAAATTACAATGGCACTGGAGGAAAAAATAAAAAGACCTACGACCAGTCCTTGCAGTTACTACTGTTGCAATATCCTGATGGTTGTGTGATCCCAATTTGTGTGCTTGGCAACTGGCATGTATTTATGAAAGGAAACCCAATCACCATTTACAACATTCTCAGCTGGCTTCTGACAAGCAAAGTCAATGATAGAAGCCAGATTCACTTAACCACTGCAGCAAAAAAAGATCATAAACTTGGGCACAGTCATGTGATGAGAGTCTTTTCTTCATGTAACAAAAGACAAAAAGTTCTGATTCCAATTGCTGTCATAAATTGAGAACTACCTGTAAACAATTCATTTTCAGACCAATTAGTGGATTTAGTGCACAGCCTTCAATGTGAAGCTGATTAAGATCTAGTCAGTTTTAGGCAACTGCTGGGAGCTGTGGGGGGGGTTTCTAATCAAGTAATTAAGGTCACAGAGATTGTTAACTTGTCATTAACTCTTTTTCAGGGGTGGGAAGCAGCTCAGGAACAAATACTTTGTTTAAGCAATCTCTGCACCCTACATGCCAGTGGGTAGGTGGGTAGGTGGGGAAAATGGGTCAAAACAGGACACTGTACCAGACAACTTTATCTAATGAGGCAACAACCAGAAATTTTCCTAGCATCCCTCTTTCTCAGTCACATGGCTCACTTAGTGACCATGTGATTTTGTAACCATTTACTAAACTAGGATATCTGTACTGCTCTATATAGGCTGTAATATATAGTATAGTGCGCTCTCTCTCTCTCCTCCCTCCCCCCCTTTCTCTGTGTAAACTTAGTAAAACCTCTCTTTTCTTCATTTAACTCATTGTAAAGTTAGTTACTTTCCCAGCCTTTCCAGGACATCTTTTGCTCAAAGTTCTTTTTGTTTAAAAATGGTACCCTAATGGTTGAGTGTTTTCTTTTCAAAACCCAAGAAGTAAGTTTTTATTTTCATTTTATTCTTTATATTTATGAATCAAATATATACAGCCGCCCATCTCACCAAAACAATTGTGGTTGGACGTCTGGATAAGTAGATACTCATTGCTGTGATGAGCCGGGGCGTGACACAAAAATAACAAAGTTACAAAAGTAGAATAAATTCCCTTTAATGCCTCCAACTTGGCCCCAATGTCCAATTATCCGCAGCTGGATAACAAACTGTTCAAAAAACAGTATGAAGGGCAGAAAGGCAGTCAGAACCCAAAGTAAAGATAATTAGAAATTTAAAACACCAACACAAACCACACTGATATAATTAACACAACAGGCCAGGATGATAAATTGCAGGATAACACAGCACCCACAGTTGGGAAGACACCAAAACTCAGATAAGCCTCAACCAAGATAATGCATACTTTGCTTCTAGTGAGGAGCCGTGTGCAAACACTCCACTTATATCCTGTTCTCCCAGCTGCAACTAATGAAAGGGATCAGGGCCTTCTTCTCTCTTGTAAGCCATGTTGCTCCCTTCTCCATTCCTCCCTGCGTGCCCTAGGATGAAGAGGGGATGGCCATGGGACTTCCTCTGAATGCCCAGCCGGACTGTGCCCTTCCCCCATGTTTTCCACAGCCACCAGAGCCACATTCCCACTCCCTGTCAGCTGCTCAATCTCCCTCTCAGAATCAGACTCCAACAAGGGCATGACAATTGCTTTCCCAAATGATAAAGATCTAATCTAAATAGCAATTGTATAACTTAAATCTTGAGGTAAATATTGTTTCAAGGTACATTTTGGACAAATTGGAATAAATCTATAGCCAATAAAAATAAACTTTAAATTTAGAAAATGTGTAATGTGATCCTTGTTAAAGAGTAAGGGGGGAGAGTATTATAAATTATGGAATTTAAGTCCTTATTCATAATAGATGTGACTATGGATTTAGTTGTGGTCTAAAAGCCAGTTCTTATCCAACTGGTATCATATCAGATTCATGATGGCATGACAGAGTATTTAACAAAAAAAATGCTAATAGGGCTTTCATAGCTGTTAGGATCACTCTGCCACAAAGTGTTCAATTAATGCAAGGTTGGGAGATGAGAGTGCAGAATGACTGCCAGCCATTCATTTGTGCATCTGCCAGAATAACTTGAATTTTTTACTAGAATAAATCAGGGAAGGAAAGTATTCAAAGTCTTCCACAAGTTGCAAAAATATATCATTGGTGCTGTTCTAACTGTGCAGTAATTTGAATCACTTGTATCTTCCCATACCAATGAGCTTAAGTTGCTTCTAGTATTTCCTGCTGCAAGAGAATCACATACACAGGTCTTGTAATAACTAAATTAATAGATACCAAGAGAAAGCAGAATGTGGAAGTAAATATGTTGATTGGGAAAGCATTTGCAATCAGATAGTGATATTACAGACACTGAATACCTCAAATCCTGCTGTGCTATCTCAATGTCATTTGAATACCTCAAATCCTGCTGTGCTATCTCAATCTCACGCTGCAAAGTAATTCTGGGAAATTTATAGTTAAAAATATTACCAGGAGGAATGAGTTAAGAATGCTGGAAGGGTACATCAAGAGAATATACTCCCAGTAAGGTTATTCAAGATGAGAGTCATCTCAGTTGCCCAGAAAAAGCAAACATCCCTGCTAGCCAATAGATTGAAAGAGGTCATTCCACATACCAATAAAAAAGAAAGGGAAGTTGAAGTGTATGCAAACTGTTGTATAATATTCTTAATTTTAAAATAATGATTAGCATCATTCAAGGCAACATACAGAGAAAAAGATGCCAGAGATTCAACCTGGCTTTAGAAAAGACTGAGGAATATGAGACATTATTGCTGATGCATACTGGATAATTAAGAAGAGTAAGAAAAGTACTTCACTGGTTATAGAAAAGCCCTCAATTGTGTCTACCATGTCCAGCTGTGCAGTATGCTTAGAAAAGTGGGAATCCCAGAACATCCCATGTGCATAATCCATACAGAGAGGGAAAAGCTGATTTAAAAAAAAACCCACATAGTATTGGTTAAGAGGCTCAAGAACACACTTTGCAAGCTAACTTCATGAAGATGAACCAAGAAAAGCAAATGTCCCCTTTGTAATGAAAAGCATGAAACAATTGGCTACTTGATTAGTGATTGCAGCAGCATTTCACCAACTGACTACAATTCACGTTGTGACCAAGTTGCCAGAATTATTCACTGGAAACTTTGCCAGAGGTTTGGATTTGAATGTAATAAAAACTACTGGCACCATCAAGTTGAGACAGTTTTGGAAAATGAGCAGGTTATGATTTTATGGGACTCTTAAGATCCAAGCAGACACATAACATGCCAGTGATTGGAAAGATGGAGGTCTGGTTCATGGTTTTGCCATATCAGGTGATGCTAGGACTAAGGAAAAACATTTCAAAGAAGTGATGAAATTATAAGATTTGAAGATCAAATACAAACATTTATGGAAAAAGAAATCATGATTGGAGCCCTTGGAGTGATACCTGTAATAGAATGCATGGATGACCTTGAGGGAAGGGGAGAAGAGATGCTGCCTGAGTGATAAGAGGGGAAGGAGCCCATAACTAAGGAAGTCCATCTTATTGGACTGCCAGCAGCATCCACAGCAAGTCCCAATATGACAGATAGGGCAAATCCTTTCCTTATGCACTTGTACCCCCACATCACACACAATTCTGTAAGTCAGGCTATCATGATGCATTTCATGTCTCTTGCTCATTTCTCTGAGAGTGCTCATGGGACTGGATAGGGCAGTTGTTGTTTTTTTAAAGGGGTATGTGTGTCAAAATAGAAGCCTCTATTTAATCAGCTAACGTGAAATAGCAACTTCTAAATCAAGAAACCATCAAACTTTCTACAAACTCTTACTGACAAAAAATCCTCTATTAATGTGTACATATTTGCCTTTTGGAATTCTGAAATTTGCATCACTCCACCTATTTTTTTTTTCTTTTGTACACCCATAAGTGGCAGCTTGATTCAGGGCTACATCCTTGCCATATTGTACTTCCGCATACAGTCTAAGCCATACAACACATCTTAAAACGATGGGAAAACACTGATCCCTTTCACATGTAGACCTACCAATAGAGCAGGGTTGGGAACAGATACAAGGGCTTTGCAATACTGCACATTTGCCTATTATAGGACAGAATGACAGATCCACCTCCCTCTGCTAAGTAGATTCTGAAATCCTGAAGGAATAGAGCTAACCAAACAAAATGCTGATAATATGAGAAGAAATAAAATTTGCCAGTCTGGAAGCAAGCCCAAATTTAAAAAGAAAATATGTTCCAATGATGAATGACAGTTAACAGAGGCTAGAAAACAATGAAGGTGACATTCCCCTAAGCACACATCAAGCTGCCTGGTATTACAACCTTAACCATAAAGCATAGTGTATAGTATATGAATTTTTGAGGGATAAATAATCATTCTTAAACAGGGTACTTGGGAGGGTTGTGTATTTGTTGTTTTGTTTTCAGCAGTTCAACTATTAACTACCAATATACTTGCAGAAGGAAGACTCCTAATGATACTAAGCAAAAAACCATTGTGCTGCCATTTCTTCTTTCCTTTTTAACTGATTGTGTGTAACAATAATAATTTAAAAAAAAACCAGAAGGAAACATAGAAAGGTGATATGGTCTGGGCTTCCTATGCTTACAGTTCTTTAAAAAGTTAGAAGTTACAAAAATCAAGACACACACTCACACCCACCTCTTTCTAGGCAGCCTCCCCCTAAAAACCAAAATTTAAAGTAGCACCGTACCCAAAGCATCAAAATAAAAAGAACAGGCAGCTACACATTATCAGCATAACACAGACTGTTCATGCATCTCCTTTTCTCTCTCAAATTACAAACTGCATATGCAAACTGATCATACCAAGCCAGATACAGAGGCTGAACACACAACACACTTTCTAGACAGGAAACTTCCTTCTCCCAGAAGTCTCCAAGTAGAATGTACCTCTTCACAAACCTTCTATAACCTCCAAATTCCCACAAGAATATGAAAACATCTTTAAATTGATATCCTGATTTCTTTCTTTCCTGGGCCTGTTTTTATATTCCCCAGAATGTCCCTTTTCTCTTCCAGATCCTACTCAGTTGTTTTATGGAGTCACATAGTTTCTTGGAAGTTAATTTTCTGAACCAAAAATGCTTTATAATATTTTGGACATAAAGTTCTAGATGATGTGGGAGCAGATTATGTTCACATGTCTTATGGACTTTTTGCTGGAAAAAAATGAATTTATGGATTTGATGTTTAGAAAGGGTAGACTATGGAAATAATTAAATTATGTAATATAGAGAGAATATATAGGGAGAACATAAAATATAAATGCACTTGTAACTGCTGTTAAAAATTTGAAAACTGTTTCTTTATAACCTTTCCTTTCTTCTTTCCTCTCCTTCACATTTTTATTTTTTTCTTTACACTTTTCACTTACTTATTAACTTTTTTTCCTCCCTTTCTTTTTTTTTCTTTCAAAATTTGCACAGTTTTTATTCTGTTAAACATTTCTTTGTTAAAAATTATCAGGAAGGAATATTCCTTATTTGGAAAGATTTGTCTTGCTTTTAGCACATCTCTTTGTAGGATGCATCACTGTAAAATGAATTGTATCAAAATAATGTCACATCACCCTGTAATTTTTGTATGTGGAGTTACTTTTAAATGCTGGTGAAAAAGTTGTGTAAGTTTCCCTTGCATTTGCATTTGCACTTGTACTTGCATTTGCACTCTTAATCTTACTCAAAGTACCATCCCTGAGAAGGAAACTTTCCTCATCCTGTCCTCCGTGCCAATATGCTTCCTAAGGGTTTATTTTTAGTTGTCAGAACTGCAACATTTACAAAGCATGCCACAGCCACCCTCACACACATGAATCAGGAGATGGAAGTTACTCTACAAATTTGCTTCCTGCGAAAATGAGGATTTTAACATGAAAGGACAGAGTAACTATTGTGAGAAACTCAAGATAACATCTATACAACGCAGTGGCATCAATCTTTCTAAAATTGTTTGAAATTTTGCAAAAAAAGAAAAAAGGAAGAGAAAAAACTCAGACTGCAGAAGAGATTGTGCAACGCCATTTCTTCTTTTTTCTACTTCCTTCCAGGTCCTAGTTTCTTTTTCAATTGTTATAATTTAATTGATAGTTTTGCTTCAATTTGATCTAGATGCCTTCCACTGTCAGTAGCACTGTTGTTCAAAAGATTGGGTCTGAACCAATTCCCTGTCAGCATGCTACCACAACTACAGAAACAGGTGCTGGAACAGGAGGGATCTATTCTGCCATCCTCAGTCGTAACCAGCCCATCACTGAAGTCAAGGAGAAAACCTTTCATGAGCTACATAAGAAGTGCCTTGAGAAGAAGATTCTTTATGAGGATCCAGATTTTCCAGCTAATGACAGCTCCCTTTTCTTCAGTCAAAGACTCCCAGTCAAATTTGAGTGGAAAAGACCATCAGTGAGTAGGCCTCTTGTCTGATCTAAAGATTAGTATATGCTTAATATTTGCAAGTCATCTAGGTAATATTATTTCAGATGGAAAAGCAGAAGTATACAATATCTCCGAATGAAATCTTTTACAGATCTTGGGATTGTGTGTGTTGGGAAATTACTGTCAATAACCTGGGCATGGACAAGAAGTTGAGGTTAATAAAAATAATTAACAGCTGAGTTTCATATTATAGGATTATTTAACGCACATTTCATAATTTCTCACTTCCATCATTTTAAAAAATTACCTTTTAGTAGCCACTATTTTGTGGCATCCAAGATTTTGGGGGGACCATAAGTAGCCCTGTATAGTATGACACTGTGAGAAAGCATAGATAATTTTAAAAGACTATCTGGAAAACAAGAATTTGAGGTAGCGTATTTGCTTGCTCTCTCAGATTTAGCAATATCTTGTTGTACAGCAAGGTCCACCCCTTTTGTACATGTCCTGTGTCATCAGTCAGATGCAAGGAAGGAGTGCAGCTGGCAACATAGTGGCAGGATGAAGCAAAATCCAGTAGATATCCATGGCATAGGCTGGTGTTTCTCAACCGTGACAACTTTAACGTGTGGACTTCAACTCCCAGAATGGCTGGCTGGGGAATTCTAGAAGTTAAAATCCACACATCTTAAAATTGCCAAGGTTGAGAAACATTGGCATGGATTGAGTTAAGGGGAAATATCTACCCAGAAGATTCATTCCGCTAATGTGATGCATGGACAAATTTATCATAACCAGAGTGTTCTACAGCACTGTTTCTCAATCCAATATGTGATTATGTTGGGTGGAATATGCTGGCTGAGGAATTCTGGAGTTTGAAGTCCACATGTCTTAAAGTTGCTAAGGTTGAGAAACAATGCTCTAGTAAAAAGTCTGATGTCCTTATACAGAAACTAAAGCCTCCGATCAAGAAAATTTGCATGTATTTTCAGTCCTGCTTTGAATTGATTATACAAGTCAATGCTACATTTTGGAGTTATCACTTAGATAACGTCAAGGTTGTTCTTTCAATATGTATGAATTGAATCCTATTGGAAGCACTATTTTGATAACAAAGCATCAAAAAGTTTGCAAGAGTGGCAGATTTTTTTTGCAATCCTTAATGATCAAAGTGTGTGTGTGTGCGGTGTATGTATTCATCAGTGTATTTTTTTTATCTAGGAGATCTGTGAGAATCCACGCTTTATTCTTGGTGGAGCTAATAGGTCTGACATTTGTCAAGGGGAACTAGGTATGAAATCCTTTCTTTGCAGCTGTTAGGTTTTAAGATATTTTGTTTATCCGATTAATCAATCAGTTACCACTTTCTAATTAATATATGTCACAAACGTTTGTCTGAAAAACAAAGATATGATTACTGGTGTGAAATCTAATTATTCAGTTGCTTGCATTCTTTTTCATGTTGACATTGAATTTGTCCAATCCTGTTTATTTTCTTTCAGGGGATTGTTGGTTTCTGGCTGCCATTGCTTGTCTGACCCTGAATGAAAAATTATTGTTTCGGGTCATTCCGGAAGGTCAGACCTTCACAAAAGATTATGCTGGGATTTTTCACTTTCAGGTATATATTGTAAAATAGACCAAAGATGATGTTCCTTTCTGCATTTCCACTATAATCTACTAATTATTAGACAATAACTCAGAAGTATACCCAGAAATGAAAAGCCTACATTAATCG
This sequence comes from Laticauda laticaudata, assembly GCA_004320025.1. NCBI lineage: Eukaryota > Metazoa > Chordata > Lepidosauria > Squamata > Elapidae > Laticauda > Laticauda laticaudata. The sequence continues at coordinate 24,508 of BHFT01045846.1, read as the reverse complement.
CTATTTTGCTAATGTCAGAATAATGCAGTATATGCATGCTTTCATTGTGCACCATATGCAGAACTAATAACTTCTGTGTAATTTAAAGGAAAATAGATAATTTTGTGTGTGTGTTTTTGTGTGTGTATGTGTATATGTACACACACACACACACACACACCATTCCAATAGATTTGATATAGGGTATATGCCTCCTTGCAACCACTAAACACACAGATCTGGATAATTGCTAAAGTCAAAGCAATGTAAATTGTCATCAAAATGGAAAGGTTCAAGAGTTCAATTTCTGATAGAGACATTGAACCATGTAGTGTAATGTATGTCTGATGAGTTCCAAATAGGACAAAACCAGTCATGCAGCGCCTTCTTGTGACAAGTGTATTTTCCTATTATGAATTAATCATTAAACAATATAATCTAGTCCTGTGATGGTGAACCTATGGCACACGTGCTAGAAGTGACATGCAGAGCCATTTCTGCTGGCACACGAGCTATCACCCGGAACTGATCCACTGTGCATGTGCGTGCACCCCCCACCAGCCAGCTGATTGTTGGGTATCTGCTGTGCATGTGCAGTGGGAGATGTGTGCGTGAAAGACACATACACATGTGCAGGGGGGGTTACATATGCATGCACAGAGGCGCACAGTGCAGGGGGTGTCATGCATGCATTGCATTATGGGTATAGGCACACATGCACACTTTCAGCACACGATGACAAAAAGGTTAGCCATCACTGATCTAGTCCCTTTTATAATGTATAAACCAGCTTTTGATCATAAGTGACATCTATTTCTTATGCACTTGTTGTGGTGAATTCTAATTTGTTTTCTTCAAATTTTCCAGTTCTGGCGTTATGGAAGTTGGGTGGAAGTTATTATTGATGATCGTTTACCAACATATGGAAAACGTCTGGTCTTCACTAAATCCTCCCAGCAGAATGAATTCTGGAGTGCATTACTGGAAAAAGCTTATGCAAAGTAAAGAGGTTTTGTCCATTCAATCCTTTTCTATAACATATCGTTTATTGTTCATGTTGAGATTAAAGCATAGATATAAAACACTAGCAGTTTTCACAAATAACATGGTACCTGGTGACAATAAAGTTAATTCTATTTTTTTGTGGGATTCATCAGTCCCATTGCTTGTGCAAATACTGTATTTTTCTTACACACTGTGGTTTTGCACAATAAAAGAAAATGGGTGCTCTGCTTCTTGGCCAAATTGCATATTGTTTCCATCAGATTAATTAGATTCAGTCATGATTTCTACACAATGGTTGTAGTCAGATATTGATAACGATAATTATGTGGCATCAAGTGGATGGCACATAATCATCATTATCATCAAGTTGATTCGTAGTGACCATATAGACAAATTTTCTCCAAAATGATCTGTCCTTCACCTGGTCCTTCCAATGATGTACTCATTGCTACTATAAGTTCATCCACCATGCTGCTAGTTATCCTCTTCTTTCCTTCCATCTCTCCCAGAGAACTATATCTTTGCAAAATGTGTCTGACAATAAGTAATAAACTATGGCTTATAATCTGCAGTGACTGACTTCATAGAATACATTAATCAAATCCAGATAAATCCAGTGATGGGATTCAATTATTTTTACTACCAGTTCTGTGGGCATGGCTTGGTGGGCATGGCAAGGGAAGGATACTGTAAAATCTCCAGTCAGAGGTGGTATTTGCCGGTTCTCCAAACTACTCAAAATTTCTGCTACATGTTCTCCAGAACTGGTCAGAACCTGCTGAACACCACCTCTGGATAAATCTATTTCTGGTTAAGTTTAATAAAAGAAAACATCTATATGAAGGAAGGTAGCTCTTCTTGTAGCATAAGCTTTTGCCATCTGAAGATAAAGCTGATCTACATACAAATGGATGGAGACTAACAACGAGAGTCATTTAACTTTCTCCATGTTCCTTTTCAGGCTTCATGGGTCCTATGAAGCATTAAAAGGAGGCAACACCACAGAGGCCATGGAGGATTTCACAGGAGGAGTGACAGAATTTTATGAGATAAAGGATGCGCCTAAAGATACATACAAAATCATGAAGCACGCCATTGAGAGAGGGTCACTAATGGCTTGCTCCATTGAGGTACATTTTGGGCAATATATTTATAATAAGTCTTGGCTCATCTTGTATGCAAATACAGGACAACAAAATCAAGGTGACAGCTGGGCACCGGATGAGCCTTGAGGGTGTAACACAGCAAGAGTCCAATATGCAAATGAAATATTTTCAACAAAGAGTATTTAAAAGCTATGGATCCTATGGTAAATCTGGATCTCAAAGAATGTGTGACCTTGCATGCCTCAGGGAATAGGTTGGAGAATAATGAGCAATCATCTTCTTTACTTCCTCTTTTACAGCTTTGAGTATCAAGGGAAATAATACAATGAAAGCATGACTTTGAGAAATAGACGTAAAAGGGAAACGTGTAATTGTGGAAAAAACATCCATTGATAAAATAGTATTCAAATAAATCTTTGAACAGTCATGGAACAATGAGTACACTACAGTTTGTAGGGAATCCAGTGCATCCTTCGTGCAATTATTTTATTTACCTTGGAAAGGGAATATCTTCCATAAAGAAATGAGTAGTGGTACGAGAATAACTAATTGATAAATAGATGGGGAAACAAAGGACAACAAAGGAAGATGCGGGGGGGGGGGGNTTAGGGGGGAAAGAGCTGAAAATCCTACCTGTATGCAAAAAATAGACACGGTGCTTTTTAGCCAAGCTAGCTTGGCACATTTCTTGATTCAGGATGGGCTTAGCTCTACCATTCCTTTGTCTGACTGGTTATAGCACATCAAGTGATGCTGGCTAACTCTTTTCAGGCTATGAAACCTAAGGGCTTCTTCAGGGACCTAGAAAGTTATGCTTCTAAGGTCTAAGGTGACCAGATACCACAGGCATTCTCCTTGGGCCTATAACTGCAGGTTTAACTGAATGGAAGAACCTATTCCAGTTCATCCTGCTGGTTTCAACTCTAGTCTTTTAGGAGGGACTGGATTCGGAGAGTTCAAAGAGGTTTTTCTTTAATATAAGCAAAGATAAGCAAGCAGATGAAGGGGCTCAAATGTGGCTGCCCAGCTTCACAGATCTTCTGTAACTGATCAGAAAGTCAGGGCTTTTATACTGGGCTATGAGTGCTCCTCCTCCTCAATCCTCTCCTTGCCCAAGGACAAGTTCTCAACAGTCTTGCTTAAAAGTGAACAGCCTTGTGTTCAGAATATTCCCCTTCTCTTGTTTTCAAGAGGATTGGTTCTAATGAGATTTAAACAAAATGTTTACACATGTGTTTGTTCCATCTCTCCGCAGTATAGAGTTGTTCCCTTAAGGCAGCATTGGCACTGAAACAGAACAAAAGATCACATCTGCAAGTGTGGGAGGAACAGAGAGAAACAGACAGAATAACAGAGTTGAAAGGGACCTTGGAGGTCTTCTAATCCAACCCTCTGCTCAAAAGGAAACCCTATATCATTTCAGACAAATAGCTGCCCAATCTACTCCTAAAACTAAAATGTTACAGTATCTCTGGACACCTGCATAACTGGATAGAAGCATTCCTGTCAAAACAGACACAAAGGCTTACTGCCACATCGCTCAAACCGTGAAAATGGGAGCGTCCTATTCTACAAATTCTGTACCTGTCAATAGTGGTGGTCCCCAGGCAAGTGGTTCTACGGACCAACTCTCTGTCCATACTCTACGAATAAGATGACCTATGTGATCAATATTAAGAGCAACTGCATTTCTTCTTCACTGACGATAGAAAAGCTGTTCAACACCACAGACAATACTGCCTACACTTCAAAAAAGGATCTTGAGTATGTATCAGAATGTCAAACAATGGCAACTTCAAATCTCACAAATAAATGCTCTACTCTTACATATTGGCAAAATAAAAATCAGAAAATAAAAAACAGGCTTAATAGTCAAGACCTTGTTGGATGATCCCAAACTCTGTCAAGGATCTTGGAGTACTCATCTCTATGATCTAAGTGCTCGAGTCCACTGTCACTACATAGCCAAAAAGGCCATTAAGAGCTGTTAACTCAATCTTACGTACCTTTTTCTTCTGGTAATATTAATACCTACCTACCTAGAGCAATACAAAACATTGCTTAAGACCAATACTCGAGATACAGCTCATCGAGTACCGGAACCCAACATTATATTCTGATATTAACACAGTTGAGAAAGAGTCCAGGAAATATTCAGAAGAAGAGTTTCTCCATCCCTCCACTCAATTGCAAAAACCTTAAAAATGCCATTTCAAAGCACCTTGGAAAATTCCTAGGACTTCAAACCTGTAGAACTACGCCTGCTTTCAGTCGCTGATCTTAAGTAATAGGCATATAAAATCATACATTGCAATGTCCCTACCTGTCAATCCTACCTTCGAGCTTCAACCATAGCGAATACAAGAGCACACCAATAGATACAAACTCAAGGTTAATCACACCAAACTTGATTGCAGGAAATACCAAGCTTCAGCAACAGAGTGGTCAGTGTCTGAAATACTCTACATGACTGTGTTTTCTTCCCCAAACCCCAAACTTTAACCTAGACTGTCTACTGTTCGACTCACCCCTTTCCTAAGAGGTCTGTAGGGGGTGTGCATAAGTGCACCAATATGCCTACCATCCCTGTCCTATTGTTTCTTTTATTTTTTTTTAGTTTTCTTACATGTATCCATGTATTCATAACTATGTTTTTACTTCTACCTATTATCCTGTAAGCAATTGACAAACCAAATTAAATAAATAAATAAATAGAATTGACATCCTTGTCAGCATTCCCTGTTACCACCCCATGCTTCCTTCCAAGTTTTCCTCCTGTATAAGTCTAAACTGAACTAAAATGAAGTGGTATTGGGATTTCAGAAGTGAGGTCTTCTCATTCTTCTCAGATGAAAAAGAAGAGATTTGTAATTAAATTGAAGTTTCATTACAGATATAAACAAACATCTCCATCTATTCTGATGTGATATTTGTGCCTTCTGTTAGGTGGACTTCAGATATGTGACTGTGCCTTATTTGATCTTATGGTGTCATTGCATTTATTTAAATACTCAGCATAATTATTCAACAACATAAAAACAATATTCAAAAAATATATTCTGAATATTCTGCTTAAATGTTCAACAACATATAAAAATTAAACTCTAAAGAGATTTATGTTGTTAGGCATTGTTGATAAAGGCACACTGTATTCAATTATAATATTCAGTTGTTGTTTTTATTATCATTATTTTTACTATATCACTGCCTCATCTTTCATAATATCTTCCTACTTTTCCATTCTATTTTTGTCTCCTAGGACAGTTCAGGATTTATTTATGGAAGTGCCCCTACAACTGATATTGGACAATTCATTGCCCAAAAGTTGCAGAAGGTGAATTCTGAATTTTTGGACGAGTCAATTGAAGAAACAGAAGACAGAGCAATCCGGGTCTGTATTACTCAAATGTATTGCCAGTAACAACCATGTGGTTTTTATGCCATCTTCACCAACTGCATCTCCTGAAAGATTTGCATTAGGTTAAAGTTGTAGCACTGGAATTTTAGTATATTATGATTAATGAATTTGAAATTGTCTATTACTCAATAATAATTAGCACACAAGCATTTGGTTTTTAAATTATAATCTATTGGGTCATTTTCCATTTTTTCCCCAATAAACTAGAGTATACAGGCATTATCAAGTACTAGATAAAATCCAATGGCATTCAAGAAGGAGATTCCGAACTTGTCCTCTTCAACTTATATAATTACTCCAGACTAATTCCCTATTTGATTTCTTCTCCCAATTGGGATGATTAGTCTCCAACAGTAACAAATCATTTGACATGAAGATGCTTGTACTTCCACTTCTACAGTTCTTGATTCTATGATATTTAGTTTTGTAGGTGATGATTGGCATCTTGCACTTGTCCCAGAATTAGATGTTCTGAGCCATCTGACCAAGAAATAAACTGTTGTCCTTTTATAGGTCCTGTAATGATTCCAACAAGCTTTTTCTGCTTTTAACAGACCATCATTCCATTGTTGTATGAAAGGCGTATGACTAATGGACTGGTCACAGGCCATGCATATTCCATCACAGGAGTAGAAGACGTAAGTATGGAATTCTATTTTTTAATCAACAAGACTGACATCGATTAACAAATTTTTGCCTTCCTATACAAGATTTTGTATCAAGCAATTTCTCATTATTTAAAAAAGGAACTGATGTTTTATGATTGAAACATAAATAACCTTGGAAAAAGTAAGGAAATTTCACTAATATTCACATTTGGTTTGGCTGTGATATCAACCTCCAGGTTGATTTGGCTGATTTAGCTGATTGACCAAATATTTCCTCCAGCATGCCACAGGCCAGAATCTGTAAGGAATTATATACTGTGATATTTCAGGGTATTTCTAATTATGTGTTTCTTCCCCTTCCAATAATCAAGGCAACACTTAAAGGAGAGAAGATAAAACTGGTGCGGCTCAGAAATCCCTGGGGACAAATAGAATGGAATGGCGCTTGGAGTGATAAGTAAGTGAAAACTAACCTTCTTGGAAGCTATTGATGTACACCGAATAACAACTTCATTTCACTTCATAAATTTGTATTTTTTAGTTTGGTTAGAAACATTAGCTTTCAAAAGCTCCTGGTCTGATGTGAAAATCAGAAACTAAATGTTTTTGCTTTGTCCATCTTATTTTTTAAGACTGTTTTTTAACAAAGCTTGACAATTACTTTAAATATAAAGGATAATTATTTTAAATATGATAAGGATGGCACGATAATGTATATACATATTGCATATTCTTGATTCAATGATTCAATAATATATTTTTAAATAAGGCAGAATAGTATGTCATGTGTTTATAGGTATACACATATATAACCCTTCAATATTTTTCTTACCTGAGACAGTACCCTTTCTCATGTAGATTCCATGGGAAGCATAATTCTGAGTAATCAACTGAGACTTGTGTAAATAAACTTCATTAAGAGAAATTTAACTCCTAACTATATGGGTTGAAGGTTGGATTCACATAGAATTAAGAATGAAAGTTGAAATGACTTTTTAATGGTTCAAGTGTTTATTTATTGATGCACACATAGAAAGATACAATTTATAGTCAGGATGACTTTGAGTAATTTTGAGCAGCTTAAAAGCTTTCACACACACACACACACACACACACAAACAAAAATCACAAGTGGCCTGAAAACAAACATGGAAACTTTTGCCTTTTTTTTCAGAGAAAAATCCCAGAGAAGCTAAAAGAATTGAAACTACTTCTCTATTATGCTTGAGAGGATGATTATTTGTAATATTTTAGTCAGGAGTATAATTGTAGACAAGGAACAACAATTTGAATTTGCAATTGATGAAGTAGAAAAGGAGCAGTTTATCTAAATTCACGTGTTGACATTAATAAAATTAATGAAAGATAAATTAATAAAAGGTGAAATTAATAAAAGATAAATTTTGTTCAAAGATTATGAACCAAAAAAAACTCTTTCTGCTTTATGATTGAAGAAGTAATTCCATTTTTATTAGCTGAAAAAGGTTCTTCCTTTTCTTGTAGCTCAGATGAATGGAATGACATTGACAATGCTGAGAAGGTCCGCTTGCAACATAAAATTGCAGAGGATGGAGAGTTTTGGTAAATACTCAAGATTCTTTGTCTTTTAAAAAAAGATGCATTTCCTTCTGAAGAATCCTTTCATGTTTGTTTTTAACATCCTAACTTGAGTATACAAGCAGCATTCATATGAAGTGCACCATGTTGTTGCTATCTTGTGACATTTGTGTCCTTGTTTCCCACTCTGTAGGATATCATTTCAAGATTTTCTGAGATATTTCACAAAGTTGGAGATCTGTAATCTCACCCCTGATACCCTTGAAGCTGATAAGCTTCACACATGGACGGTTTCCATGACGGAAGGACGATGGGTGCGAGGAAGTACTGCAGGTGGCTGCCGTAACTATCCAGGTAAATAAAGTGTTAGGGATACTTTGGTTTATTCAATTACTTGAATTGAACGGAGAATTTAATCAGGTTTTGCTGCTGAATAATTATTTCAATACAAATCTTTTTAAAAAGCTGAATAGTGGTAGCCATTGTAGAGGAGTTTTTCTGCCATCTCTCAAACACAAAAGAGAACATGTAACATGCAGTGAAAATAACTTTGGAAGGAAGGAAGAAGGAAGAACCAGAAGCCTGGATAACTGTCTGATAAATCTAAATCTAAAGGAAGAAGAGAGGGCAGAAAACATCTCAGAAGGGACCCTCTCTAATTCTCTTCTCTCTAAATACAGGGAAGGGGAGGCAACTTTTGAAAGTACTGATTTCTGGACTACTTTGAAGAGCTGACAGAATGCCTCTTCTAAAGTGGTGCCTTCCTCTTGCAATATTTTTGAAATCAAAGAAAGGATTCCTTTTCAGATATTTCTGCTGTGGCAGATTTGCAGCACAGTGCTTTGAATAGTAGGTAGGAGCCTATACAGGTATAATCCAGTGTTAGCCTCAGCAACTTTGTGAAATGTAGACTTAATCTGCCATAATTCCCCAGCCAGCATGCTTCTTAAAGTTGCTGAGGCTGAGAAACACTGGTATAATTGTGCCAAAGGTGCTTTTTCAAGAGGCAACTGGACTTTCTTCTTTTTTCTTTTGAAGATGTTTCGCTTCTCCAAGAAACTCCTTCAGTTCTGACAGGGTAGTGGAGAATGGAAGGATTGATATTCCTTGCAGACAGCTGGTAATCTGCATCCTTTTAGAGGGTTGTTGAAGCACTTGGAGGTTTATCTGTGTCCTCAGGGTCACCTGAGTAGAGTTTCTTAAGGCACTAGTTCTCATTCCTGGCAACTCAAGGCTGACTGAGGAATTCTGGGAGTTGAAGTCCACAGATCTGAAAGTTGCAAAGGTGGAGAAACTCTGCCTTAAGTATTTCAACCAGTCTTCTTGAATTTAATACCCTTCAGGCCATTGAGATGTTTCTTAAAGCATATCTAGTGGAACTGTGGTATACATCTCCATAATGTTATGAATACTGTGTAGGAAACTAAAATGTAATTTAAATTGTGGGCACCATTTGTAGACACTTTTTGGACCAATCCGCAATATCGTTTGAAACTCCTGGAAGAAGATGATGATCCAGAAGACACTGAGGTGATATGCAGCTTCCTGGTGGCACTGATGCAGAAAAACAGGAGAAAAGAGCGCAGACTAGGAGCCAATCTCCTCACAATTGGTTTTGCCATCTACGAGGTACATTAGTCACCAGGGCACTGATTAATCACATCCTACTGCTTCACAATTGAGCTGGTCAGATTCCAGCCCAGTTATATATACAGTAGGCCAGCTAATTGTACAGGTAAATCCTTGACTTACAACCACAATTGGGACAAGAACCTCTGACTGCACCCAATCTGACAATCTTTTTGGCTATGGGCTTAAGCAAATCACATGGTTTAGCAAATCTGGGTTTTCCCATTGACTTTGCTTGTCAGAAATCATCTGAGAATGAATGTCTCAAATGGAGATCATATGACCCTGTGACACTGCAATGATTGTAAACACATGCTAGTTGCCAAGTACTCACATTATAATTAGGTGACCACTGCAAGAATGAGGACCAATCATAAATCACTTTTTTCCATCCTAACTTTGAACAGTTGCTAAATGAGCAGTTATAAGTCAAAAACTACCGCTACTTGGACAAAAAGTATAAAACACAAGTATTACATTTCTTTTTAAATACCAGATGCCATAAATTAGGTATTACTGTAACTATACTCTTCTTAAATTAGAAATGTCTTCCATGCAACTTAAACGAAATCAATCTCATTTCATGGTTGAATCAAAATATGAATGCAAAAGGGTACAGTGGTAGCAATAAAATGTTTCCCACTTGATTGCTTTACCGACTGAGTCAGTAAACTAATTTACTGAGTCTAATTTTCAGTCAAATCCAGTAGCAATTATCCTTAATCAAAGATAAAGGTGACGGTATTATTGAAGAATAAAAACAATATGAATGTTACTGTTGATAATTGACTGAAAGAGACTGTATACTGTATTTTGAAATTTCTTTTTTTAATTTATGGCTTTTTAACAATGATCTGCTATTTTAAAACTTGTTTGGATCTGTGCATTAGAATCATAAAACAGTGTCAACAACCACAAAAGGTCCTTCAACCTTTGCTCCTTTACCACATTAAACCATAAATGAAAGTATTTTCATGGATTACCCTTTTTGATACCACAATCTTATCTATGCTTCCAATATATATGCTAAAGACAAAACAAGTTCCTAATCTCCACAGGTTAAAAAAAAAAGCACCCAGGATTCCAGCAGCGGAATCTCTAATGATGTTTAGCATTATGCCTTCTATGATTCTCACTCAAAAAATACTCCAAAATAATAGGGGGGAAATGCAGCTTCCAACTATATTAACTATAGCTATATAGATAGTCCTCAACTTTACAATCCCAATTGAGCCCAAAATTTATGTTGCTAAGTGAGGAATTTGCTAAGTGAGTTTTACCCCATTTTGCGACTTTCCTTGCCACAGTTGTTAACTGAATCACAGCAGTTATTAAATTAGTAACATGTTTGTAAGTGAATCTGGCTTCCCCATTCATTTTGTTTGTCAGGTCACAAAAAGGGATCACATGACCCTGGGGCCCTGCAACCATCATAAATATGAGTCAGTTGGCAAGCATCTGAATTTTGATCTTGTTATCAACGGTCGTAAGTGTGAAAAATGGTCAAAAGTCACTTTTTTTAATGTCATTGTAACTTCAAACAGTCACTAAACAAACTGTTGTTATTCAAGGACTACCTCTATATACTATAACCTGGCTTAAGGTTTCTTAAAAGTTGATGGAACTACAACCATTACTATTATGTGTAACTACAATATTTAATAATTGTTGGAAAGATCCTAAGCTGAATATACATTTGCCAAAACTGTGAACATAAATTTTGAATCATATGATATTTTCCTTCCTTTCCTAATGGTATTTTTACCTTGCTTGTTTTTCAGGTGCCGAAAGAGGTAAGAGCAGACTGTGAAAAACCTGTTAATTGCTTGGGTAACATTTTGAATACAACTCCTTTTCTACTTCACTCTTCAGAAGTTTCCAGGTTAGATTTTTTTTTAGTGACTATTAGGTGAAAATCTGTCTCAAAAGAATGTGCATTAGTATCCCAAATTAGGCATTCAGGTACATACTCAAATAATTCACATCCCATAAAACATTTCAAAAGTATATTAATAGAAATAGAATTTTATATATGGCCCATTATATATAGAAAGTGCAATAATGTTGATCATTTTAATGTATGACTTTTACATCTGTTAAAGTGCTGCAGGCATACCCAACCTACCATAGAACATCCTTGCAATTTATGATATTGTTTTAGATAGTTTATCCAACAGCTGGCAATATCAATAAAGTGATGGCAAATCATATATGATTTAAACTAGTATTTTAAGGTAATTTCCTTACCCAACAGAAAGCCCTAAATTACATTAGGCTCAGTTAGTTCTTGAAAGGCAGACATCAGGGAATCCCAAGACTCCAAGAACTCTTTAAAAAGGCCATAGAAACACATTCTGTTGAAAATATTGTTTATGAGTTGAACAGAAATTGAACTTGACCAAAATAGATCTTTCCTTAGCACAAGATAATGGAAAATTATTTAAATGTTCAGATTCTTGTCAAAAGTCTTGTTCATGGTGCCCCTACTGTAATTAATAAATCAAACAAGTTTGGGGTAACTAGACATGATACTATACATGGTGGTAGGAGATCTTAAATCTTTTTTTGTCAATTTAAAAAGATCCCATACATTGGGCAGTTCATGGTTTTCTGAAGCAAAATAGAATAGCCAACACCCTAGATGATTGGCTCAAGATCCACATGGATCTTGACAGACTGGAATACTGGTTCCTATCTAACAAAATTAAATTCAACATAGAGAATAGTAAAGTCTTACACTTAGTCAAGAAAAACCAAAAGTACACATATAGACTGGGTGAAAGCTGGCTTAATAGCATAACTGTGAGAGGGATCTTGGATCCCTAGTGAACAATCAATTAAATATGAGCCAGTAGTATGCGGCGGCAGCCAAAAAAGCCAATTAACAAAGGGATTGAATCAAGCTTATGTGAGGTACTAATACCACTCTATAAAGCCTTAGTAAGACCATACCTATACTGCATCCAGTTTTGGTCACCACATTATAAAAAAGATGTTGAGATTCTAGAAAGAGTGCAGAGAAGAGCAACCAGGGTGATTAAGGGAGGCTAAAACATACAATGAACAGTTGTAAAAACTGAGTATGGCTAATCTAGTGAGGAGAAGGATCAGGGGTGACGTGATAGCAGTAAGTCACTTTCTTCAATATTGTAACTTTGAACAGTTGCTGAATGAATGGTTATAAATTATAAGTCAAGGCCTACCTGTAATTGTGGCTTTGCTGTGCCCCACAGTTTTAATTTCAGTTTATTTTAAAGTACCAATATGAGGATGTCCTCTGTCTTGTACATGCAGGACGTATGTATATTTCACCCGGTTCATGTTTACAGATGCAAGGTGACAAGAAACATTTACAGAAGGACTTTTTCCTTTACAATGCCTCCAAAGTAAAATGCAAGTCTTACATAAACATGAGAGAAATCGGAGAACGCTTCCGGCTACCACCAAATGAGTATGTCATCATCCCATCCACCTATGAACCCCACCAAGAAGGAGAATTTATCCTGAGAGTTTTCTCAGAAAAAAGAAGTCTTTCAGAGTAAGTAAAAGATTCCCATTTCAGATTTCAACACTTTCAGACCACAGACATGCACACACATATTGCTTTTTATGTTTATTCCAGCACCTTTTATGCCAATCCTGTTCTATATTAAGTGAGAATGCAGGAGTGATCAAGACAGCATCCTTGGACCCACTTATTTCCATGACACCACTAAATGGTGATTGTGCACTTTCAAAATAAAGATAAATTTTCAAACAGTTCAATTTCTTAAAATGTCTAGAATATTATGGGATGGAAAAATCCTGCAAGAATTGCTTTATCATATGAGATTTGGGGCTCATTGAAATTCATGTGGAGCCAGGATGTAGTGGGGCAGCCATCTTGGTTCTCCTTGAATTTTTAATTGCCTTCCATCCCATTGATCATGGTATAGAATAATGGAGTTGGAAGGGACCTTGGAAGTCATCTAGTCCAACTCTCGAGCAGGAGAGTCTATTCCAAAGGTAATCCTCCACTTACAACAGTTTATTTAGTGACCGTTCGAAGTTACAACTGCACTGAAAAAAGTGACTTATGACCATTTTTCACACTTATGACCTTTGCAGCATCCCCAAGATCATATGATTTATATTCTGATACTTGACAACTGGTTCTTATTTATGACGGTTGCAGGGTCATGTGATCAACTTTTGTGATCTTCTAACAAGCAAAGTCAATGAGGAAACCAAATTCATTTAACAACTAATTTGAGAACTGCAGTGATTCACTTGACAAATGTGGCGGGAAAAGTCAAAACTCACTTAACAAATTTCTTACTTAGCAAAATAAATTCTGGACTCAGTTGTGGATGTACATCGAAGACTATCCTTTATACTGGCTACAGGACTTGTAAGTGGGAGGCACAGAGTTGTGGTGCTAACTCACCTTTCTTTGTAGCCAGTTGTAGACAATGTTACTAGGTGAAGATAAGCTGAGCCTAAAGCCCCTAATTTGTGGGTCCCTTAGGGTTTGATGTTCTCAGCCCTCCTGTTTATCATCCACATCAGTGTTGTGGTGATAATCTCTAAAGGAATAAATGGAAACCACCTAATTTCATTTTTTCCAAGCCAGATAGAGAACAGGATACTTCAGCATCTAATTTTTTTCCATTTCTTCAATTTTCTTCTAGGGAAGTTGAAAACAAGATTGAAGTAGGAAATATCTCAGTGAGTACATTCTATACGGTTTCTAAAGTACATTAATAACATACATAATATTTGAATTGTTTCTTTCCAATATGAAGCTCCAGAAAAATGATATCTTTGTTGTTCTCTCAGGCTTCGTTACCTATTCATAGTTGTTGCAAAAACTTTTTGATATCACTTTGCACCACTTGAGTAGAATCATCCTCACTGCTGCTATTTGAAATATTATTTATTTATTTGGTTCATTTCTAGTGCTGGCATTCGTGCTTAGGAATAACTGCAATAAAGAATTGCATAGACTTTCTGAGTGCTTTAAAACTGATGCTGCAGCATTTATACTTCAACAATTAACTAAAGGCATAGCCAGTTACATTCATGAAAAGGGTTTTAAAAAAAAACTCAATATGGCAACTGAGATGCAAATAAACGAGTCTTCAGTTGTGTGCTCCCGACTTGCATCTTGACTTTTTTGACACACATAATCAACATCCCTGTGCATGGCATAGGGCAGTGGTTCTCAACCTGTGGTGCACAGAACCCTGGGGGCCACGATGTTGTCACAGAGGTCCATGAAGACTTGAAGAAATGTTATAATTTAAATCTTGAGTTAAGTCTTGGGGGGGTGTCTATGACCATGGTCAATGGCCACAAAAGGTATTTAAAGGGGGCCATGGTGAAGAAAAGATTGAGAGCTACTGGACAGAGTTTAGAGTGAGAAAAACCTGACTTTCTTTCTTCATTCTCTGCACATGACATTGTTTGCTGTGTGATATGACTATGTGTGTGTGAAAGGGGTAGGTGGGGAGGGGAGGGAGGGAGAGAGAGAGAGCGCAAAGGGAGAAGAATCTCTGTGAACATGCTATCCTGCTATCCTTTAATCTATCACAAATTGATTAGTTCCTGCTTCTCTGTGTCAGCTTTGGAAACCTTATTCAACACTCCCACATAGCTTGAGAAAGTGGGAGCGGGGGTGATTTTAATTGAGTAGCTCTTAGTAGACAAAATAGAATTCTTTTATTAGTTCAAGGTTATAGAGTGTGGCGCAGGAACAAAAAGGAACTTACTTTGGGATTGGTTCATGTGGTGTGATGATGAGGGAAAAGGAGATGGTTTGTAGTTTGGGACATTGTTGGAAGTCCAGGAAACTTTTAGTTTCGAGATTTCACAGATGTGCTAGGTGCGATTCTAATAAAGGTGATGATGCCTGTCTCGGAGTTACTGATTGGAATGGAGGTTCCCCTGGAATGCTGACACTCTGCTTTTCCTCTTTCTGGTAGCCAATCATCTTTGTCTCAGACAGAGCAAACAAGATCAAAGATCTGAAAGGTGGTGAGGGGCCAAGAAAGGACAAGCAAAAAACAAGTCCAGATAAACAAAAGAAGAACACGGAGGTTTTATGTCTATCAGCATGAGGAACTTGCATGTACTCTAACCAATCAGCATGTTAAAGTGGTGTCAGTCCTGTGAGGTAGTCCAGATAGGAAGCATGCCCAGATGAACTAACTACCAGTATATTTTATTGTAAGGTTACATTAATAGAATCTTGCAAGTCTGAAAGTGCATTTCTTCTTGTTGCTTTTAGAGCCCAAGAAATCAGGGAGGGTAACTTCTAGATGTTGGCATACCCACAATCCATCTGTGAACTAAGCTATTTTTTAATCTGATTATTCCCCTGGCCATAGTTTTTCCCACTGTCTTCCAATGTCCCACATACTCTGATTGCTAAATCAACATGCCAAGCAAGTCTTTTCGGATATATTTATCTTTCTTAGTGAATTAGAGAATATTTATTCTTTAATGAGGGCTTGATGGCTCAGCGGTTAAAGATGCTGAGCTTGTCAACTGGAAAGCTGACAGCCAAGATTCAAGACCTGAGCGCCATGCAACAGCATGAGGTCCTGTTACATGCCCCAGCTCTTACTCATCTAGAAATATGAAAGCATACAAATGTGAGCGGATGGGAAGGTAACAGCATTCCATGTGCCTTAGCATATCGTCTTGCTGGCCATATGACCATGAGAACACTGGCTCCCTTGGCTAAGAAATGGTGAAGAGCACCTAGAGTATAAGTAGGGGAAATATTTTAGTTTTACCCTTTTATTCTTTAATATTTATATTATTATCTAATATTAAATATTTACTCTCTTTATTGAATGACCAAGACATATCTAACAACTCTATCAGAGTTACTGTCCAGAGTTGGTGCAGAAACTTTCTGATATCACTTTGCACCACTTGAATAAAATTATCCTCACTGTATAGTAACTCGTTAGCTATGAGAGAGAAACAAAGACACAGAAAGACAGAATCAGAGAGAGAGTAAAAAATTATTTTAGTTCATTCCATGGAGTTAGGTCATTGTACCTCATGGCTGTCTTTCTCTTTATTAAACTGGAATACCTTCCGTTCTTATCCAATAAACTTGTTTTCTTATGGATTGGCTGTACTGCTGATGTAGACATACCTTTGCCATGGGAAGAGGCTCCTTGTTCTTCTCCCCCATAGGTTACAACTCCAACCAGTCCTACAGTATCAATGAGAGCCATGTGGATAAATGTGTCAATACAAAGAATGGGAAGATAGATTTACAGAATCTGTATTTGATGAGGGATGGAAAACCCAGTTCTTCTGAAGATATTTGCAGAAAGGTTAATAACCAGCACCAATCTAATTTCAAGTCAGACAAGCTCAATAATTTCTTTTTAGAAATTATCGGATTGCATAATGACCTGGAATCAGTCATAAATACGAGCCATTTGCCAAGCACTTGAAATATGGGGATGGTGCGACATTTTACAATGGTCAAAAATGTTTTATGTGCCATTAAGCATCTTTTTTTTTAGGCCATTGCAACTTTAAAAGGTCATTAAACCTTTGGCCATCAGTTGAGGACTACTTGTATGAGAATCCAGTGTCCTTTTAAAAGTGCTAATCACTGTTTGAGCAAGATTCCCTAATCTTCCAGATCTCTAAACCCACCAGTGATTGCTTTCTTGCAACTATCAGAAGCAACTGTCACAGCACTTGTGGAGTGCTTGTGGGCAATCTGAAGTCCTCTCTCATCCAGGCAGGAATTACAAAGACCTGATCTACTTGCTAGCTCCACTTTTTACAGAACCTCTTCAATTTGCCATTTCTTCCCTGGAAGTCTATCTCTGGCATATTTAAGTAGAGTTCCAGAAACCTTCCCCACCATTGGGGTTACTTTTCTGCTTGGGATCAATTCCTTATGATGCTGTAAAGCAAAGGAAAGATTTTTTTAAAAATCTAAACACGGTCATTGTCATGTAATTTTTTACTTGGTTACCATTTTCCTCAACAAATCAGATGCCAGTCCTATTGTGGTCACTAAACAAGGACTAACTGTATTGTTCCTGTATTGTTCTGCACAAAAAGAAATATTGTCAATAATTTAAAATTAATAATTCATGAATAATTTAGCTCAGGAAGAAGCAACTCAGAAAAAGGATGGAAAATCTCTTCCTTGAAAGGGATCTGGACAGAAACAATGAATTGCAATGAAGGATCCCATAAGGATCAAACAGTGCTTCTACTTTCCAAAAGCTCAGAGATTAATCTTTCTGTCCACTTCATCTTTTTCATTCCATGTCTTTACAGCCTTCAGAAAGGGATACAGAGAATGAAGAAGATGAGCAGTTCAAAAATATTTTCCGACAAATTGCTGGGGACGTAAGTATATAGCCGTTTCTTAAAGCAGGCCAGTATTGATAGCTGGCAAATAAATTAGCTGTATACATTGCCTGTAGCTAAGCAAAGCTAAGGCCAAAATATTTCAAAGATTTTCAGTTTTGTAATCTAGAAGTAAAAATAGACCAAGGTTAAAGGGGCCTCCCCAAATGTTCCCCTTGCAAATTCAGTAAGACAAGTTGTTGGATGAGAGAGATGGGCAAAATTGGAAAAAGTAAGTAAGATTTTGAGATAAATTTATCTGTGAAATGGAAACCCTTGTAGGGCTGAAGGAAAATTCCTCGGCCATTGTAGCAAAAGATTTCATATTCCTGCAAGTGAGACAAGATTAAGGATTGTACATTAAACTGGTGGTGATCAAAACCAAGCTCTTAATCTGGTTTACTCTCATTGCCACCAGGGAATCTTAGTGATCTTGCAGTCTTGGAATTGCTGACTGGCCTTTCTTTTTTTTAAAAAAGGTGGCAGAACAGCTTTGAAGCATAATTTTGGGAGAAATCTGCCAAATGTTTATGAATAGAAAGAATTATCCCGGTAGATAAGAATGAAGATGGCTTCATTATTCAGTTGGGGCTGGAAAAAGCCAAGAATTTAAAGTTAAACATAATCTGTTCAAAATCCCAAGGACCAGACAGGGGAGGGACAAATTTGAAAAGTCTTACAGGACATTCTGAAAAACATTCCTGCTCTTGGCTGCATGTCTGGAAAGAAAGAAGGAAAAGAGGTTTGGAATAATCCAGGCAACAGCATTCTGAAGTGCTGCCTAGCAGCCTCTCTGTTATGGGGAATTTTTTTCCTAGAATCATTTGCTCATTCAGCCCATTTTCAAACTCCATTTTTCTTTTGCTGGCTTCTCTCCAGTTCTGGTTTTGGAAAATTATCCCACCAACAGCAACTGAGTCCAAAATCCCTTTACATCATATCTTTCCAACATTCTATTCAAGAAATTGAAGAACGTTTTGCTAACAACCTTAAAGCAGTAACAAATAATACTTTATACTCAGGGGTGGGATTCTACTGTTTCAAACTGGTTCAGGTGAACCGGTAGTTCTGGTGATCATTTGAACCTGCCTACTCGCCGCTGCCCTTTTTCTGTGCTTTATTTCCTTGTTTTTTAGCACAGCTGATTCGCACAGCAGGTTTGCTGCAAATCAGCTGTTTCACTCACCGGGGATACAGCAGAAGATATTATAGTAAAAATGGTCCTTTCTAAATGCTGTTCGTGTGTGCAAAGCACGCACTCGCCGAACCAGTTGTTACACCAGTTGAATTGCACCACTGTTTACAATGTTAGAAGCAGAAAATAAGTCAAGGAGATGCTTGGATCACAAATGAGATGGACTGGAAATGATGTGGATTACCCCAACAGTTCGACCCATCTAGGCATAACATGCTCATTCTTGCAATGTCTCATTTCCATGGCTATTTGCGTTACGTCTTTATTAATGAATTCCAGGACATGGAAATCAGTGCTGATGAACTAAGAAATGTCCTCAACAATGTTCTGAAAAAACGTAAGCACTGCTTCTCTCCTTTCCTTATATAACCTCTGAGAATATAAAGATGCAGAAACTGGGTTTTATAGACAAGTCTCATTTTACAGTATGATTTGTTGAGGTTATTATGGTGATAAAATCCAAAAGGCTAGATCTGAACTTTTCACATTATGGTACAAAATAATAATTCAGAGTATGAGGCATCACAGTAGCCACAGTCATTATGAAGCCATCTGCAAATCCAATGTATTGCTGCATCAGGTTTATTATCTCTTGAATGGGGTTGCACCATCCCAGACAAACCCAGAATCTGGGGATTCACCTTAACTCTAGAGAAGCAGGCAGCAGCTGTGGCTAGAAAGGTTACAATTTTGCTAAATTATCTTGGTTACTCAGTCCATCTCCCTATGGATTGCTACAATGTGCTCTACATGGAGCAACCCTTGAAAAGCATCTGGAAGCTGCAATTCGTGCAGAATATTACAGCACAGGCAATGTTGGGCGGTCCTAGGAATGTGCAAATATTACAGCACTAATAAAGTATCTTAATGCTCAGAATGTAATAACTGGTTTACATTTTAAATGGTCAATATACCAAGACAACAATTAGCTTTAATGTTATATAGAATAATAGAGTATTTCACTGCATTTAGATAAAGTCTTGAAAACAGAAGGGTTTGCCCTGGAATCCTGCCGCAGCATGATTGCCTTAATGGATGTATCCTTTTTAATTAATATAAAAGACAAAATTATAATAATACCTTGCTCTAAGAAGCTGTTATTCCACTCTTCTTAAGATTTGTTTCCTATTATAAAGTTTTGCAATTTTTGGAGGCCACAATCACAACAGTTGACCCAGAATATAGTTATATCATTGCAATGTGGGAAAGCATGATTTATGCAGTCATAAATTAAATAATTGTCAGCTTATTATAGTGCCAAGTAGTGCCATGCATTTGATTTATAATTCTTTTTTAAATCACTTCATAATTGTTTTAGAGTACTTTAAGTATTTTTTTTCATTCTTACAGAAATAATATTTATTCATGGGTAAAGGCTCATCTACAACTAGAAGCCCTTGGCTGAATTTGGCTGCATAAAACCATGAATGACCCTATGAAATTGTTAATAAATGGCTAAATGTTAATGCAGTGGAATAATGGAATCGTGAAATATATGAGAACTAATAATAGTGTGAATCATTGAACTTGATTTTTATTTAATGTAAATTTTAATTTCTTTGTTCTAACCTTTTCCAGTTGTTAGAGCACGGGTTCTTGCATGCCATTTCATTGTGGTTCTCAGCCCCCCAAATTTGGCATACTTTTTGTCTAAAGAGTCTCTTCTCTCATATCTCATCTAATATAACATCTGAGAAGTTAAGAAGTTTTATCTGAGATGTTCCATTTTTGGAAATTTTTAAAAAAAATCTCAATTTTAAAATCTTTGAAAAGTTTGAACTGAACTATTATCACAGACAGATGGTTCCGGGAAAATAAATCTTGATGAATTTCGCCACCTTTGGACTAAGATTAAAAGCTGGCAGGTATTCTTGTCTTGTGAATTAATTGTGGTCTAGACATAACATGACAACAGAAATAAGGATTCAAAATAGAACAGCTGGTCATTCACCAGTAGATCACTATCTTTAAAGCATGTGAAAGAAATTATATGGTGCTTCCCTTCCTAGCTGCAAGATAAATTGTATTATGTATTGAAGCTTTGTTATCCAGTTCTTATGGCATTAATAGAGAGGGCTACAAATACAGTATTTTAAATATACAACTAAGTATAGGAAAGGGTGTTAAGGGGGAAGGGGAAAACCTGGGAAATAATTTAGCCCACATGTGTGATTCAGCCTCTCTTCGAATTTTTTACTTTATCATTTCAAAGTCAACTTTGGAGTAGACTGATTTAGTTTAGTAGCATTTTGGGGTCAGTGCATTTTTTAATGCTGGAAAGTGG
Source organism: Laticauda laticaudata (assembly GCA_004320025.1). Lineage (NCBI taxonomy): Eukaryota > Metazoa > Chordata > Lepidosauria > Squamata > Elapidae > Laticauda > Laticauda laticaudata. The sequence goes on along the minus strand of BHFT01045846.1, from coordinate 3,351 downwards.
TTTATGCATCAGACTCTTGAGGTTTATTTCACTTTTTGCTTTTCCAGAAAATTTTCAAGCGTTATGATACCGATCATTCAGGAACCATTAACAGCTATGAGATGCGTAATGCAGTTAAAGATGCAGGTTTGTATGGTGCTTGAAGGGTTCTTGGACAGAATTTGAGGTGGAGTCTTCTCTTATTTTATCCATCTGAGTCTTTGTATCTGTAACAAGTAGCTTTTTCACAGAAAAGTGATCATGAAGAAAAGTCACTTCTTTCCACCAGAACCTTCTCATATCTTTCTCTCCTCAGGGTTTCAATTGAATAACCAATTATATGATATCATTATAATGCGCTATGCTAACAGGAATATGAATATTGAATTTGACAGTTTTATCTGTTGTTTTGTGCGACTGGAAGGAATGTTCCGTGAGTATATTTCTTTAAAATGTTTCTATCTTGCTATTCCATTCCATGATACCGGGGTTGTTGTTTTAGCATATGGCATACATAACAGGGAAGTCTACAATGCTTTTTACCACAAAATAGTTCTGGCAGCCTCAGCTTGCCAGTTCATTTTGTACATGCCTGCCTGCTATCCATGGTACATCACGGGGGGCAAACTAACTTTGCACCAGCTAGCTAGCAGCTAGCAGCTAGCAAAATCTTAGTGAAGCTGTTTCATGAATAGAATCTGACATAGAGTCTTCCAACAGGAATTCAGCCACTCTTCTCTTCAACCGTTCTTTCTTTGTACTTTAGAAAGTACCCCTTGGAGATAGTGCTTCCTCTTCATAGGTTATATAGGAACTAGGAATCAGCAATGCATTTATTTTGAGTAGAAGAATCCTAAAGCAAGAAATTCCTAGTCTCTTTAGCTATCTTAGCTCTTGCCACATGAATATTATCTGGCTGGCAGTATCTTCAGAAACAGATAGCATTTCATTACACTGTTTATTTATATCATTTATTTCAGCATCCATCTCATAAGCAAGTGACTCTGGGTGGCAAACAACAAAATTGTTATTGCCTGCTTCATGGAAAGGCTGATTATTTGATTAAATTGAAACATTTAAGACCCATATGGCCTCTTTAAATTGAGTCCATGTTTTCCACAGGAGAAATCTATTTGTCTAAACTGATTGTTTCTCAAATCTCAAAGTCTCCAAAGCATCTAATACAAATACAGCCCATGGTTAATGGTTACGTTATTCTGTTATATAAGTTAAAACTATATGACTGAATTATATACAGTAGCTAGGAATTTCCTATTAATATTTAAATTATAAAGTTAACAATATTGAGAACAAATAGTGGTTCTAGTATGTTGTATTTACTATTCCAATTTCTTGACTTCCTATAGAATAGATTCCTTGACTTCCTTATGTTTATCTCATGTTAGGTGCATTCCAAGCCTTTGATAAAGATGGAGATGGCATTATTAAACTGAACGTCTTAGAGGTAACTATTGATGTATTTATTTAAACTCTGATAATCATGCTACTTTAAGTAGTTTACAAAAAAGTAGGTCCATTGTACAATAATTAAAAATTCATAAGAAATATTTAAATTTTCTTAAAACCAGAAAACAAACAATTGTCTTAGAAAAACAAACTAACTCTGAAAGGAGTCTATCTTAACTTTCTTCCCAAACGCCAACACAGGGCAAGTCTATTATCTTCTAGTAAACTACTCCACAATAGAGCCCATACCAGAGAAGCATTTTCTTCCCCTTCTCTTAGTTTTTAGTGAACCCCAATGAGTAAGGAACAGTTTTTCCCATGTTGTTCACATTTAGTGGGTCAATTATTGAAGGTTCATGTTTGCTGGTTCATGTGTGAGAAGCTATGTAAGACTTCACAAGTCAAAATCAGGACTTAAATTGCCCCCTATTGGCAGCCAATGCAAAGCTCACAACAAAGATGAAAAACATTCATGCTATCTAGTGATAGCTAGCACTCACTACATTCTGATTCATTGTGGGTTCTGAGTTGCCTTTAGAAACAGTCCCATTTAGAGCACAATGCATTAGTCCAATTGGGTAGGAATGAGAATATGAGTTACTATTACTAAGCTCCTTGGGTAGGATTCAGAGTGATAAATCAGCCATACCTAGGCAAAGGTCCTGGTTCCCAGTTGTTCAGAAAGACTTGAGAACTTGCTTTCTTAGAAGAAATACCATCCCTTCAAATGATAATTCTAAATCTTGATGCACAAACAGGAGCTCCAGGTTCCTTAGGTTCAACTATTTCTTCTCAGCCATACTCTATTGTTCTTTTGGTGTGCTTCTTCAAGTTAGATTTGGGCTGTATCTTTTGTAATAAGTGTCATACTCCAAAAATTGTACTCAATATGTGTATTCTAAGGAAACCACAAGTACTTTCTTTCTTCAATAATTTATTCATGTTATTGATTTGGGCAATAAGTAATTATGGGCAGGTATATCATCTAGGATAAAATAGGCTCCCACTTAGCTTATCTAACATAGGGGACTCTATTTCCTTGCATCTACAGTTTTGGAAGGCTTGTGAAAACCTCCACAATGTTTAATTTGCAATACATAGGTTTATTATAATTGTGGAGTTTTCCTTATAAAAATAATACAATGAAAAATCTGATTGGACAATGGATTTTTCATTCCTTTTGACTCCTTGCACTTTCCCAAATCTTTTCAAGGAAGTAGAAATTATAAGGAATTAGAAATCACTGAGAGGATGATTCGGGGACTTCCGGTGATGAGATATGGGCGGAGATGCTGAAGCTCGCTCTGGGTTTCATGCTATCTCCTCTTGCTGTTGGAGTGACCCTTAGGGGTGCACGCACCTTGCAGAGAAGTGTGTCAGTGTGGGGAGACTCAAGTCATGGTGTGGAAAAGGCAATTCTCATCGCGATGTAGAGAAATCCTGTGGAGACCGACAACAAGAGACTGTCAGCAATGCTGGTCCTAAAGCCTTGATCATTGCAAACAAGAGGAAGCGAGTGAGTGACAGACTGTGGTGAACCAAGAGTGTGAGTGAAAGAATTTGCGATCCTGATTGAGCGTTGAATATTGGAGTATCTTAGTCGAAGCGAAGCCTGAAAACAGCGGCCAAGCAAATACGAGTGGCGGCGAAAGGGCTCATGAGATGGAAGAGGGAAAGGACACGAGCAATCAGACAGAGAAGATAAGAGAACTAGAGAGATTTGAGAGACTGATAATAATTGGGGGAGAGAAAAAAAGAACAATAATTTAATTTAAGGAAACTTTGAAGGACTTGAATTGTGGACTTTGGGGAAAATTGGAAGGACGAGCTTGAGATGGGGGGAGACTTGAAGTAAGGAATTAAATTACAACTTTAAATATTCCACGAACGAAATTGAATAATTTA
>BHFT01045845.1:0-13622 GCA_004320025.1 Laticauda laticaudata | reverse complement strand
AACTCCCTGCTCAAGCGGGAGACCCTATACTGTAGCAGACAAGTGACTGTCCAGTCTCTTCTCAAAAGCCTCCAGTGATGGAGAACCCATGACTTGTAAAGACAAGCCATTCTACTGGTTGATTGTTCTCACTGTTAGGAAGTGGCTCCTTCATTCCAGGTTGCTTCTCTCCTTCATGAGTTTCCATGGGTTGCTTCTCTTCCTGCCCTCTGGTGCTTTGGAAAAGAAGTTGATTCCCTCCTCTTTGTGGCAGCCCCTCAAATACTGGAAAACTGCTATCAGGTCTCCCACACACACACACACACACCATCCTTCTTTTCTCTAGACTAGCCAAACCCAAATCCTGCAGCCATCTTTCATCAGGCAGGGAAGTTATGGTGCAGACCCCATCAGTCAAAGAATTTTGAATGGTGGGGTTGGGAAGAGTGTCTTCTCTCTTGCCCTCAGAGGTGAGGAAAGACCCCTCTCTCTTAGCCTTTTTCAAAGGAGGTATATAAATTATAAGAATACAACATTGTGAAATTTCAAAGCACTAAAAAAATTCCATTAGAAGACCTCAATGACCCTTCCAGCTCTATCCTATTCAAAGCCCTTGGCATTTTTTTTACTGCTTTGAAATTTCACAATGTTTTAATCTTATCATTTTTTAAAAAAAATGTTCATCCTAAATTAATCTTAATATTTAATGGCTAATTTTATATGCTGTTTTATATGTTGATTGCAATGGAGTTCAGAGTTCTTCCTCAAGTTGGTTGTGGAAGAATGTGAGGATCAGGGACTCAAGATTTATGACACGTTTGACCCCTCCCTCAGGCTCAGCCTGGTCGCACACAACTTTTCTCCCTTCACTTTGAGAAGGCTTGTCCCATCAAATTGCCCATCCAGCTCTGTCTGTCTCTTCTTCTCAGAACTCTCCGACGAATGCTTTCGAAAATTGTGGGAGAGCAAGAAGCCACTAAGAGGCAGACCCGTCAAAGAAGCCTTGGACTTGATGGGCGAGAGAGAAATATTAGACACCCTCTTGGAACACCTTCGTCCTTTACGGGTAAGCAGGATGGTTTGTGTCACAGTGGGCCTGGAGGTCCATCATGGAGAAGTTGCAGAATCAAGGTCTGCATTGGTGGAGATAATTTATCCCAAAAATAGACATATGTGCTTATTGAGAATTTGCTGAACTATGGGGCCCTTGGTGGAATGTTCATGGGGGTTCGCTAGCAACGGTGACTCTTCCATTCCAAGGACTGTCTCATAGATTTCCACTGCTCTCCTCTCTTCTGCTTTCTGTGAATCCGCATGTCAGACTGAGCGCTTCCTCCTCTTCTTCATCAGCCACCTCCAGACCTGGGGGCTGGGTCACCCTCCCCCCTCCCTCTCCCCTTCTTTCCCCCTAGCAGCTTCAGGTTGACTTGATTAAAACCCTGACTCTCACACCTCTTACTCATCTAATTTGGAGATGGGTTGTTTACTTGCCATTCCAGACAGAGGAAGAAAATCTATGCTCTTCTTCTGGACAGCCTTTCTCACAATTCATGGCAGAGATTTTCTAACCGTTCATCTCCAAAGCTATCCCAGCTCCAGCTGATACCATCTGGATGGTCCTTCTTATGTGCTTCCTGTCTATCCCAGCTAGAAAAGTCAAACAAATTACAATATGCATCCTGAGGCAGAAGGGAAACCCACCCTCCCCTTGGAAACCCCCTAAAAACTGTTCCTTCCTCTACTCCTCCACTGGGTCACATCTTTTTTGTTGTTGTTCTTGTTGTTGTTGCCAAAGGAGATTCCTGCAGACCACAAACTGCCCAGGAGCAAAATAAGTGGACATCCGTCCACCAGCCATAAGCCTGCAAAACAAGAAAGCACTTCCCAGTCCTTGTCTAAAGAGAAGGTAAATATGCTCAGTTTTACACTTTTAGGACCGCAGTTGTCTTAGACACAATGTCAGAAGAGGACAACTTGCCGTGGCCAATTCACCGCTGCCCACAAGCTACGACAATCACCATTTGTCCCGTATTTCCTTTTCCTGGCCAATTGGTGGAGCTCCCTAGGACCCACAGACTCTTCTTCCAACCTTCAGATTTCCCTTTACAAATACTATGGGATGAAACTGAGGAATTCGAGACAGAAGGACCTGATCAAAGAACAGCTGAAGACGCTTCTAGGTTTTTCATGTGAAGAAGAAACAGACAGAGAGGTGAGTGGGGTGCCTGCGGGGGCTGAGCCCTCCATCTTTGTGGGGTCCTTGGTGCTCTCTGAGCTTGGTTGTTTGAGAAGTTTCAAGACCCAACTAGGTCACATCATCAGTGCTAGAAGGGAACTCGTTTTACAGAGTGGAGGTGAACGGAGGAGGTGGGAGGAGAGGAGGATGGAAAGAAGGACAACTGTGGAGGCTTCGGTTGTTTTCTTGTAGATGGTTCATTACCCAGGTAGGTAACATCAGCAGTGCTAGAAGCGTATGGGGGTTACAGAGAGGAAGATTGTGGGGTTCTTGTTGCTCTCTGTGCTTGGTTGTTTTGTTGTAGACATTTCATTACCCAGATAGGTAATTTCATCAGTGCTAGAAGGGCCTAGGGTTTGCAGAGAGGAGAAGGAGGAGGAGGAGGGGGGGGGAAGGAGAAAGAATAAGATAAAGAAAAAGAAAATGTACCAATGTCCTAATTCACAAGCTTCATTTTGCCTAGGGAATCTCTGAAACCATTGGCATGGTTGCATTTTGCCACCTCCCTGAAATCCTGCTGGTCCTGAGAGATGTTGGTCACTTCATGCACACAAAGAGACCTTCTCTGCTAGAAGCCCCCTTTCAGGTGAGACCAGGGATGGGGTTGCAGAAACTCAAGACAGAAGAAGGCTGGGGGATTCTGGAAAGGAAAGTCCAATGTGTTTAGGAGGACTTGTGCTCCAGGCTCTCCGGTCTCCTCTGACTGGTCATAGATCTCAAAGACCCAAGACTGAGATTGTAAGTATTTATTTTTTATTTTATTTATTTATTTATTAATTTTTTATTGGCTTTTAAAACAGATATAAACAAACAAATCATAAAAACATCAAGCCATCTTCCATATATATACATACAGTGTGCCGGTTGGTTTACAAATTGTTTTGTGCTTCCATTTTTAGTCTTCAATTACAATACATTAAGATACTCTCATATTTCAATACAAATATTAAATAACATTATAGCATGTTAATCATTTGACTAACTTTATTCATTCAGTTTACGATAATAATAGTATATTTACTGAAATTTGTTTTATGAATGGTTCATATTAACATCCCAAATCTATCGGTAAAGCATTTTATAGATATAATAGAAAAAGTACATCTTTATATATTTTATTATTTTCTAAAGAATCCACATATTCGGATTACATATCTTTATTGTCTAACCATTGATAGAATAACCCAAATTTTATTAAAATGTTAATCCAATCTGTTCCTAATTTTCAAATGTCATCTATCATTTCCAGCACATTTCCCAATATTTTCTTAATGATTATATAAATATTTATTTATTTATTTATTTTGTCAAATTCGCTACAAGAGAATAGGTATAAAGTAAACAAGTGAGAACATGGTACATATAAGAAAGAAAAAAAAAGACATAGGACAGGACAGTAGGCACGTTGGGTGCTTATGCATGCCCTCTACAAACCCCCGGCTAGAAAGGGTTTGAGGTCAATAGTAGACAGGTCTAAGGTTAAATTTTTGGTTTGCGGGAAGAAACCACAGTAGTAGAGTATTCCAACATTGATCATCTGGTGCTGAAGTTAAATTCTGCAATCAGTTTGTGCGTTTACCCTTGAGTTTTTATCTATGGTGCTTTTGTTGTTGTTGAAGCTGAAGTAGGAAGTATTCATTGACAGGTAGGACATTGCAATGTATGATTTTATATCCTATACTTAGATCAGACTGAAGGCAGCATAATTCTAGGTTTTCTAGATCTAGAATTTTGAGTAGTAGTGCTGGAAATTCTCCATCTCTATCTCCTGGACAAGAATTTTATAATGCGAGAGAAGATAATGAGTTGCCCCAACAAACATCTCAAGTAGTCCCAAAGATGCTTTTTCCAGAGGCAATTGGACTTTGTTTTTCCCTGAAGATATTTCACTTCTCACCCAAGAAGCTTCTTCTGTTTTGACCAAAGTCAGACCTGAAGAAGCTTCAACCAGAACTGAAGAAGCTTCTTGGATGAGGAGCGAAAATGTCTTCAAGGAAAAACAACCGTTGGGATAACCATGACCTGGATGGCCAAGAATCTCCCTCAGTTTCCATCCATTGCTTCCTGTCTGGTCTTCTGGTGCTTTGGAAAATAGTTTGACCCTCCTCTCGTCTTTGTACTGACAGGCTTCACAGAACCTCTTGGAGAGACAGATTCGCACAGCCTTGATCCTGTGCTATGGCCAAGCGGCCATGGGAGCCCAACCAGAGGAGATGATTCCTTTAATGGAACACATTGTGTCCGAGATTCTGGTCCAGTATTCGACTAGGAATAAGGTAAGCTGGTTTCCACCCTATGCTTTTCTTAATGCTGAGTTCCCCTCTTCTCTGAAAGGGCAGGTCTCCCTTCTGAATTAAAATGAAAAAAATGATGATTTTCCAGCATCGCCTTTCATAATCTCCCCTTTTAATTCAGAGAACAATTACAATCTGGAGTCCTTAGCTTGGCTGCTTTCTTGTTGTGGGAGAGGAGGAGAGGGGAGAAGGAGCAGGAGGGGAGTGGCAGGAGGAGGACTGTGGAGCCATTTATGCTCTCTGAGCTTGGTTATTTTCTTACAGACATTTCATGATCCAACTAGGTAACATCATCAGTACTACAAGGGAGTAGATTTACAGAGTGGAGGAGAATAAAAGGAGGAAGGAAGGAGGAAAGAGGAGGGAGGCAGATGATGATGAGGACTGTGGGGTCCTTGGTGCTCTCTGACCTTGATTGTAGCATACATGCATTATACTCTTTCTTCTTTTCCACACAATGACCCTGTGATTTGTGTTGCATTGAGAGAGAAGACCTGGTCCAAGCTCACCCAGTTACCTCTCATGCCTAAGAACTAGAACTAGAACTCACTGTCTCCTGGTGATTGTCCCAAGGTCACCGAGGTGGCTTTCATGCCTAAGGCAGGACTACAACCCAGAATGTCCAGTGATATAACACTGTATATCAGACATTAATACAGTTGAGCGAGTCCAGAAGTATTTCACGAGAAAAGTACTAAACTCCTCTGCTCGCAACAGAACATCCTATATCACCAGGCTTGAAATTTTGGACTTGGACAATCTTGAACTACGCCGCCTATGGTTGGACTTAAGTGTAGCACACAAAATTATCTACTACAATGTCCTACCAGTCAATGACTACTTCAACTTCAACCACAACACGACAAGAGCACACACCAGACACAATCTCAATGTAAACCTCTCCAAACTTAATTGTGGAAAGTATGACTTCAACAACAGAGTGGTCAATGCCTGGAATGCACTACCTGACTCTATAGTTACATCCACAAACACCCCCACTCCTTTGACCTCAAACTAACCACTATTGATCTCACCCCATTCCTAAGAGGTCTGTAAGGGGTGTGCATACTTGCACCATTGTGCCTACCTCCCCTGTCCTATAGTCCTCATTTATTCGTACCTATTTCCTGTATTCATACTCATGATTATTCTTTTACCTATCATCTTGTAAGCAATTGACAAATCAAATCAATAAATAAAATAAAAAATAAAAGAAGGAACGGAGGGAGGGAGGAAGGAAAGGAAGACAGACAATACCCATTTCTAGGAGGTCTGTAAGGGGCGTGCATAAGTGCAATATCGTGCCTCCCGTCCCTGTCCTATTGTCCCCATATAATCGTACCTATTTTCTGTATTCTTACTCATGTTTATACTTATACCTATTATTTTGTAAGCAATTGACAAATCAAATAAATAAATAAATATTTTGATTGGGAGCCCCTCGGAGTTCAACCGAAGACGGTCGGCTACGTAAAGTTTTAAATAAAAAAATACTCCCTCTTCCTTCTGATTTCTTCTCACCCCTACTGTTCTCACTTGGGTTTTCAGGATGAAGTCCTGAAGAAAGCCTTCATGAGGTCCGTGATCATGATCACCAAAGCTGTTGCCCACAGCAGGAGGCAAGGTGTTCATTTACCCCACAAACCGGAACTGGTCATAAACATCATTGTAAGTGGGGGGGAGCAGGTGCTCCTGGGCAATGTTTATTTTTGAATTGAATTGAATACTATTCAGTGGAACCCAAAAAGTTTTTGTTGCTAAGTGGGACATCTGTTAAGTGAATCCTGCCCCATACTACGACCTGGCTTGCCACCGTTGTTAGCTGAATCATTTTTGTTAAATTATTTGCATGGTTTTTAAGTGAATCTGGCTTTCTCATTTTATGTATATACATATACAGTACACACACACACACACACACATACAGAGAGAGAGAGAGATGATGTGTGTGTGTCTGAAGGAGAGATAGACAGACAGACAGACATCCAATTAAAAGCATAATACAACTCACGCATCATCACAAAATCTCCAGAACCATAAAACCTACAAATTTGATATTTAGCACATAGGTTCCCCTTGGCTTCTAGGTGCTCACTAAGAAAGGATTTTTCAAAATGACCATCAGAGCATTTAGAATATTTCCTATATTATTATTATTAACACGCTCTGATGCTAAGGAGTTCAATTCCCACTCCCCACCTGAAAAGAAATCTCGTCCAAATGCAAAACATGAGCAGAGGAGAGGAGTTTCCATTTCAGCTTTAGTTTCACAGCACCAAGCAGCTTTGCTACAGAACAGTTGAGCTATAGCAAGCCCAGGCTCCTTGCCGATTCCTTCTTGCTCACACAGCAAATACTGTTTCAGTTTCCAAACAGCCCTCAATTCTCTCACACACTGACAGCACGCTAACCAGATGAATACCAATAGATGCTGGTAGGCAGAGGCAGAATTTTTTCCCCTTATTTTCTTCCCCAAAAACTAAAACTGACCACATAGTTTCATCGTGAAACATGGGCATCGAGCTAGTTTAATAATAAAATATAAAGAAAAATAGATCATGCAGGAGACCCTATACCATTTCAGACAAGTGACTGTCCAGTCTCTTCTTAAAAACCTCCTGTGACTGGGCTACAATTTCTGGAGGCAAGCTGTTCCACTGGTTAACTGTCCTCACTGTTAGGAAGTTTCTCCTCAATTCCAGGTTGCTTCTCTCCTTGATTAGTTTCCATCCATTGTTTCNCACTGTTAGGAAGTTTCTCCTCAATTCCAGGTTGCTTCTCTCCTTGATTAGTTTCCATCCATTGTTTCTTCTCCTGCCCTCTGGTGCTTTGGAAAAGATTTGTGTGTTATGTTAACAGGGCACTCATCCGACTCAGAAACAGTGAGGTTCCAGTGGGACCACTTAATTTCAGATGCTGTGGCTGCTCCATCACTGGAGGTTTTTACGAAGAAACTACAAAGCCAAGGTCCAGAATAGTGTAGAGCAACAATTGGCAACTTTAAGAGCTGTGGATTCAACTCCCAGAATTCTCCAGCCAGCATGGATGTCTCAGGAATTCTGGGAGTTGAAGTTCATAGGTCATAAACAGACCATAGTTACCCATCCCTGACTTAAACCATGTTCACAGGGTTCTGCAAAGTGCCATAAAGTCAGACTGCTTACCAAATGACCAAAATATGAGCATATGATAGCTGACGAAGCAATGCCTTTTGGAACTTCAAATTTGGGCCATTAGCCCTGGAGAGATCTGTCACAGACTTTAAATGGTGGCTAAGCCACTAGTTGTAAGTTGAGGGATTCCTGTATCAACCAGAACAAGTGGAGGGGTGGGAATAGTGCCAGCTGGATGGTGGCCATATCTCAGGAGCTTTCTTAGATGTGTTTCCTTCTCCTTTCAGGAAATAATTGAAGATGAGCCCACGAGATCCTTGTCTGTTGTAATTCTCCATCAAGCGATCATTACAATCACCTGCATGACGTACGTACCTGCTCCGCCCTCATCTTCTCACCAGCTAGGTGGGAACTTGGAGTTGGACCCAGTGATGGGATTTCCAGGCCAAGTCCCCATGCTTGAGAGCAGGGGTATCCAACTCAATTTCATTGAGGGATGCATCAGGGCTGTAGTTGATTTGGAGGTGTGTATGGCTGACTGGGTGTGTGTGGCCAATTGGGTGGGTAGACCAGTATAGCCCCACAGGGCAGACATGACCACACTGCAGGCTGGATTTGGCCCGCGTGCCTTGATTGGACATCCCTGCTCTAGAGCATGCATTGAGTTAGCAGGTCAGCTCCAGAATTTGGAAGGGGGAAGAATTTTCATGCTGGCAATTTGGGCAATTCAGATCTAGGAAACTAGGTGAGTATGCTTATTTAGATGTGAGGGGTCCTTGGTTTTCTCTCAGCATGGTGATTTTCTTGCAGACGTTTCATGAGCCAACTAGGTAACATCATCAATGCTAGATAGATAGATAGATAGATGGATAGATAGATAGATAGATAGATAGATAGATGGATGGATGGATGGATGGATGGATGGACGGACGGACGGACGGACGGACGGACAGACAGACAGACAGACAGACAGATAGATAGATAGATAGATGGAGGGGGAGAGAGAGGGGGGGATACCAAGATAGAAATAGATGATAGATAGATAGAGATAGAGATAGAGATAGAGATAGAGATAGAGATAGAGATAGAGATATAGATGGATGGATGGATGGATGGATGGATGGATGGATGGATGGACGGAGGGAGGGAGGGAGAGAGGGTTAGCAATAGATAGAAATAGTTGATAGACATAGAGACAGAGATAGAAAGATGATAGATAGATGATGGATGGATGGATGGATGGATAGACGGACAGACAGACAGACAGACAGGTAGAGATGATAGATGTGAAATAGATAGAAGTGGGTAGGTGGATAGATGGATGGATGAAGAGAGAGAGGAAGAGAAAGGTGGATCGGTGAATGGATGGATGGATGAAGATAGACAGAGAGAGAGAGAGGTGGATAGGTGGATGGATTGACGGACAGACAGACAGATGATATCTATTAATACATAGACTCTGGAAAGAAAGCAGAGAAGAGCAACAAAGATGATTAGGGGACTGGAGGCAAAAACATGAGAAGAACAGTTGAAGGAATTGGGTATGTCTACTTTAATAAAGGAAGGAGTAGGGCAGTGGTGGGATTTAAATCATTTAACAACCAGTTCCCTTCCCTAATGACCAGCTGGATAGGAATAGCTGGGTAGTCATGTGACTAGGTGGGCATGGCCAACTTGATGCCAGTCACATTGAGGAGCACTTTACCTCGCCCAGCCTCTCGTGATCATGAGGATGCGGCAAATGTCATAAGTATGAAAAATGGTCATAAGTCACTTTTTTCAGTGCCATTGTAAATTTGGTCACTAAATGAACTATTTTTAACTCAAGGATTACCTGCACAGGAATACAAAAAGCTTCTTTGTTTGCAAAAAGCTGCCTGAAATACCAATCAGTAGATTAGACATGGGGGGATACAGACTGAAGATCAATGACAGTCACAGCCAGTATGGAAACCTAAACCATTCTGTCTGAATAGCTTCCTTTCCATCAGCAAGACTTGCAAGCCGGAGTTACAAATCAGGCAGGGTGCCAGAGTACCTTGAAGAATTAAAACAGTTAACAACTGGTTCTCCAAACTGCTCAGAATGTTAACAAATGGTTCTACCGAATAAATGTGAACTGGCTAAATCCCACCACAGGACTAGGGGTAGCATGATAGTAGTCTTCCAGTCTTTGAGGGGATGTCACAGGGGATCTAACCTACTCTGCAAAGTATCTGAGAACAAGATAAGAAGTGTTGTATGGAAGCTAATCTAGGAGAAATTTCCTTACACCGAGAACAATCAATCCGTGGAATGGGTTGCCTACAGAAGTAGGGGGGCAACCATATGACTGGGATGGTGTAAGAGCCATCGAGCAAGAGTTGGAGTAGAAGTCCTCCAAGATCTTAGCCCTATGAGTCTATGATCTTCTCAATGCCTCTTCTCTTTTCTTGTCTTTCATCAGACGCTTGAAGCCCCCACTGAATCCAGAGATGAGGTCTAACGTGGTGGGCAAAAGCATCCAGAAGGTGTTTTCACTACCAGCTCTTAAGTTGACCACACTGAAAGCAGATAGCCCATCCCAATCAACTCAAACTCAGGTGAGCAATCCAGGTAAAGCAAGGAAATGTAAGATCCACCTGGAAACAAGGATGTGGTAAACATGATTAAAGAGCTCCTCAAAAGCTTTTAGATCCATCTGTTGAGCCAAATGGGCACCTTGGCCTGTCCCTTCATCCTCGGCCTTGAAAATATGCTTCCGCTTCTCACTGTACGTTTATTTTTTTATTTTTTATTTTTATTTATTTATTTGTCAAGCGATTATAAGATAACAGGTACAAGTATAAACATAGTTATGAGTACATGAAATGGATACATATAAGAAAAAAATAAAAAGAAACAATAGGACAGGGATGATAAGCACGTTGGTGCGCTTATGCACACCCCCAACAGCCCTCTTAGAAAAGGGGTGAGGTCAATAGTAGACAGTCTAAGATTAAAGTTTTTGGGGTTTGGGGAAGAAACCACAGAGTCAGGTAGAGTATTCCAGACATTGACCACTCTATTGCTGAAGTTGTATTTCCTGCAATCAAGTTTGGTGTGGTTAACCATGAGTTTGTATCTATTGTTTACTCTTGTGTTGTTATGGTTGAAGCTGAAGTATTCATTCACAGGTAAGTCATTGCAATGTATGCTCTTATATACTATACTTAGATAAGACCATAGTTCTAGATCTAGAATTTCAAGTCTGGTGGCATAAGGCATTCTGCAACAAGTAGAGGAGTGAAGAACTCTTCTTGTGAAATATTTCTGGACTTTCTCAACTGTGCCAATATCAGATACGTAGTGTGGGTTCCAGACTGATGAGCTGTATTCGAGCACTGGTCTAGAAAATGTTTTGTACGCTCTAGTTAGTAGAGTAATATTACCAGAGAAAAAGCTACGTAGGATTAGGCTAACAACTCTTAATGCCTTTTTGCCTATGTAGTTCTGAATAGCTCTGAATAGGACTACCTATTTTTAAGTGTTAAACATATCTATGTGGTTTTCCTCACCCTCTTTTCTCTCTTCCTCCACTTCTCTTTTATGTTTGTTTGTTTGTTTATTTATTTATTTATTTTATTTGGTTTGTCGATTGCTTACTAGATAATAGGTATAAGTAAAAACATAGTTATGAATATATGGATGCATATAAGAAAAATAAAAGAAACAATAGGACAGGGATGGTAGGCACGTTGGTGCGGTTATGTTCTCAAGACCAACTACCCAAGCAAAAGAAAGGCCATGGGTGGTGCAGAATAACCATGTTCTGCATGCACTAGCTATGATTTCTAGGTAGTCTCAGATAACCTTCAAAATTCAGATGGTTGCACCAGTCAATGGGACCAACTTAACATGTTACCAACTTAACAACTGCAGTGATTCACTTAATCACTGTGGCAAGAAAGGTAATAAAATGTGTTGTGGACCACCAGCAGCTAACAGAACTGGCAGTAGAGTTGGACTGTACTGATGAGGCTGGGGAGGAACCTGGGCTGGGTCTGGAGGCTGAGGAAGATCCTGAGGAGAGCTCTGCATCAAAGGCAGAGATGGGGCCAGGGCAGGCTGGCAGGCAGCAGCTGCCTTAAGGTTCGGACAACAGTGATGCGGGGGAGCTTCTGGAACCACTTCCCAGCCTGCGCATGCGCAGAGCTAGTGGACGACAAGAACAATTGAGAAAGGAGGACCGACTCAGGAGTAAGCCAACATCTCAGAGATGACTGACTTCTCCCATAGGGCATTAAAGAGGAGCGAATGGGACGTGAGCTTTTGCAGGAAGCAATTAATTTGTCTGGTCAATTTGAAAAGTTCTGTTTGGCTCTATGTCAAGTTTGGCCTTGCCCTACATCTGGCAATTAGTTCTCTGGCTGCATTCCAAGTGTGATAAGGTGCGTGTTTATAAACATTTCCCTAAAAGACTGTTTGTGAAGTCTGGCCAGCTGTGAATGAACATAATTCACAGCTGTGGAAATAAAAGAAGTTTTGCTGAGGTTAAGACTGTTTTCTATGCTTTCTAAGGAAGCCTAGGTCTGAACAAAACAGGGGCAAAATTCACTTCACTAATGTCTCACTTGGCGACAGACATTTCAGACTCAATTGTGGTCATAAGGTGAGGACTGCCTATATTTGAATATCCCAGAATATTAAGGAAGACATCCAACTTCTTAGACATTCTTTTCTGAACAATAACAGGAAGGAAGTCCTTTTGTTCCTCCTGTTCAGCAGAGAAAGCATTTCTTCCAACTCTGGAGGACAAACCAACTCTGCAAGGTTGGCCACTCTGTTTATTGCAGACTTGTGGACTTCAACTCCTAGAATTCCATAGATGGCTCAGGAATTATGGGAGTTACTGTGTACAAATCATCAAAGGGCCAACGTTCCCCGCCCCTGGTTTTCTCCCTCTTTCAGAGCCCGTTCCTTCCTTTATGGCACTTCTCCCTTCTGATATTTTTTTCTTCTTTTAGGATTTTTATCAGCAGACTGTGACAGCCTGCAATGGTATGCTCACCGGATTGCTCTCTGAGGATCCCAATTTGAATTCCCTGCAGGATATCTTGAGGGTAAAGATTTATTCTTTTGGGGGGTTGGTCGTTCTGTCAGCCAGATGTTTAGGCTGGATTTGGCACTTCTGTCCACCTGTCAAGTCCTTCCCAAGGACCTGGGATAGGCAAATGTTGCTGTTTGATGGGAATGGTATCATCGCAGTGGCCAAATGTAATAACTCGTCACGGCCAACTGCCCACCGGACAACTTGCTGTGGGACGATTGATTGCATTATGACCGCATTATTCATTTAAGGACCGCAGGGATTCATTTAACCCTGGCAGAAAAAAGGTCATGAGGCCAAGTACAAGTCACTTGAAATCCACTTTGCTAAGCTCCACAAATTCTGGTCTACCTATCCCTCCACAAATTCGAGGACTACCTATACAGTCAGCCTTCAACTTACCACTGTTTATTTCATGACAATGATGCTGAACATCTTGTTAGAAGGTTGCAAAAGATAATCCCACGACCCTGGGATACTGCAACTGTGATAAAGATGAGTCATTTGCCAAGTGTTCAAATTCTGATCACGTGAGCATGGGATGCTACAATGGTCATAAGTGTGAAGAATGTGCCATAAGTCCCTTTTTCAGGGCCATTATAACCTTGAACAGTCACTTAGACTTATTATACCGCTTCCCTGTACTTTGCAGCCCTCTTTACATGAGGTTACAGATTGTTGTCCCCAACTATCTGGTTTTATCCTGATTTTACTGATCTTGTAAAGATGGAAGGCTGAATGTACCTGGAACCAGTGAGAATCAAACTGTCAACTTGCAGGCAGTCAGCAGAACTGCCTGCAATACTGCATTCTAACCACTGTGCCATCACTGCTCTAAATGAACTGTTGAAAGAGTAGCTGTATAGAATAGAATAGAATAGAATAGAATAGAATAGAATAGAATAGAATAGAATAGAATAGAATACTTTATT
>BHFT01045839.1:0-44192 GCA_004320025.1 Laticauda laticaudata | reverse complement strand
TTCACAGAAGTGTGATTGACTTGGAATTACATTGTGTTGTTTAAGTGTTCCCTTTATTTTTTTGAGCAGTGTATATTCTCCTTCAATCTTAACAGGAACCAAGTTATTTTAGTATCTAAAATTGTTGTGTTTTTAATGGTATCTTATGGACTCAAACTATGAAACTATGTTTACCCCAACTGTATGATAAAATTTATTTGATGAAATCTGGATAATTAGTATGTAGAAAGCAGTAACTACTACAAGTATTTCTTATACAAGAAATACATAATAAAATATCTGTCTTACCAAATTCATCTGATCGAAGGCCAGCCCATTGGCACTTTTGTCCATGTGTAGAATTGCAGTGTATAGGTTCTTCTGACTGCTTCCATTTGAAATTTCTTTTGTACTCACTTAATCCCTACAATAATATAAAATGCAAAATAATAATTTTATGCCTTATTTCTTCCAAACTCAGTAAAGTCACAACCTGGAAGAATTGATGTAAGCATTTTTACTTGACAACAAAAGGTCAAATCATCTTTCATAGCAGTAAAAAAATAAAGACAAAAAATTTCACCAACAGGTTTTCCTATTTATATGATTTGACTCTACCTGAATCCACTATCATATATTTGCATAAATTCAGTTACATTCAAATTTTGAATATGCCTATCTTATTTCCTTAAATAGTTTATTATGTATACGCAGTTCCTTTGTATAGTTACATTTACTTTAGTACTAATAGGAAATGTATTGTAGAAAGGAAACAAAATTTATTAAATTTCTACTTCATATTACTTAACCATCAGAATCTAACTTCACATCATGTTTGAGATTATATATTTACTCCTTGATTTACAGTCACAATTGGGAGCAGAATTTCTGTCATTGTCACTACAGTCATAAGTTGAATTGACCTGATTTTATGACATTACAGTCATTAAGCAAATAATCAAGGTCATTAAGTGAATCATGTCATCATTAATCAAATCCAGTTACCCCAGTGGCCTTTTTTTTTTTTTTTATNCAGTTACCCCAGTGGCCTTTTTTTTTTTTTTACCAAAAATTGGCAAAAAAAAGATTGCAAATTGTGACTATGATTACAGGATGCTGAAAATGGTCATAAATGAAATCCTGTAGCTAAGTGCTCAAGTTGCAGTCAAATGACAATAGTAATAATGAGATGGTCATAAATGCAAAGTACAAGTCATAAATTACTTTGTTTGGGGCTGCTGTTATTTCAAAAGGTTGATAGTCATATATTGAGATTTCAGAGCAACTTTTCTTGAAGCTTTTTTTAAAGAGTCTGGATGGGTAAGTCTTTTTTTTATAACTGTTCTATTAATTTACAATTAAAGGGAATTATAAAGATTAGATAAATTATTATTTTATAATTAAGGGCTATAGTACATATTAGAACAAAAAGTCATTCCACCTCATCATGTACATTGTTCTATACAGCACATTATCTGTCAGAAGCCCTGTTTTGGCAAGAATAATAATTTTCTTACAGATGGGAATTATACTCTTAATAACATGATGCTGCACTTATAACTTAAAACATAACAGTGAGGCTAGAAACTGCAAGTTTGGTTTATATTTTGTCCAATTTATAAAGCAACATTAGCTTCATTGTGGAAATTGTAGGAGCTGGTTAATTTTCCAAGGATTAAACTTAATTTTAAAAGCAATCTGAAATTTTGTTCAGCTACTGAGTAAAAAATATTTTCATGCCATGATGTATTTTTGCACGTAATAGGTAGTTTCATCTGCAGGATGCCACATATTAATAAACAGAAAACATTAGAAAATGTGTTTCATACCACATCTAATATCTAGGTACATCTAGGTACTCTTTTATGAAATACTATACAAGCTATTTGGGCCTTGAACAAGCCAGTCTCCTCTTCGGTTTTTCTTATTATTTTCTTACTTTCCCTCTCTTTTATTTAACAATTAACTGCTCTCAAATTTCCTATATCAGAAGCCAATGATAAACCTCAGGTTTCATAAGCTCAGGTTTCACTTCGATTATTCTTCACAAATTTAGATATAACATGCTCTTTAATTAATGACCCATACTTTTTAAGAATACTTCTCGAGATCTTTTCTGTAGGCAGTTTAATATTCCATATTAATATTCTTTAAATAATATTTCATTATTTACAGGAGAATAAAAGTTAATAGTGAGCAAAGGTCTATTAAACAAAGAGAGGGAGGATTGTATTTCTATACAGTATATAAAGTGGATTTCCTTGCTTTCATAACTTAATTGGTTCCAATGCTAGGTTTACAACAAGAAAAATGTGAATTAATGCTCTACTCCTCACCACTCACTCATCTCTACTGGATAAAAGACTGAAACAAGATTGGAATGATAACACAGGTATGGAGTTTTCTTTTTGTATTTATAAAGTACTTTATAGGTTTAGGGCTGGGTTAGGATAATTACAAGACAGTACATCAAACTGAAAGAATATAACTTCAACTAATAAAGAAAATTAAAATCCAAATCTCCAAGATCCAAATTTTGGGATAGTATTGTTGAAATAAGCTGTTTTTGAGGGACTACAGGCTGTTTCTAGAGGCGTCAGTAATATTTCAAGGTTAAGTCTCAACTCTTAAATATTTCATTCCAAAGCCATTCCAAACATCAGATGTATTCCAATATTGAAATAGATTGCTCCAACTCTGAAATTAAGGTTGGAGAAGTGTGTTTAGATGTCAGATCACTTCTTATAAAGTTGGAATGAACTTCTGTTTGGATTCAGTAGAGATAACCTTGTTTAGCAACAGTTTGAATTGACCACTGTGTTAAAAAGACCCAGCTTTGTGATCAGTCCTTGCATTTACAACTGTCACATCTCACATTCATGTGATCATCATTTGAGCACTTCACAATCAACATGCATTTATAACTACCAGTGTCCGTAGTCATGGGATTACCATTTTGCAAGCTTCCCAACAGGCTTGCAACACACAGTTAATAGAGAACAGAGAAACAAATCAGTCACATAATGTCTTGTTTAATTAGTATGATTTGGGGATGGTCATTAAACATTGATTTGCTTACTGACCAAATGGGAAAGACAACATAAGCCTGTCGAAGTTGTATGATTTTCTTCTTAACAACAAAGTTGCTGGATCCAATTGTCATTGCTAATATGCTGTATGTTTCAACCTATGTTTATATACCTTCTGTCACGGGTAAAATTCTACTG
This sequence comes from Laticauda laticaudata, assembly GCA_004320025.1. Classification (NCBI taxonomy): domain Eukaryota; kingdom Metazoa; phylum Chordata; class Lepidosauria; order Squamata; family Elapidae; genus Laticauda; species Laticauda laticaudata. The sequence goes on along the minus strand of BHFT01045839.1, from coordinate 40,986 downwards.
TGTAACAATAAATCTGAAACCTGCCAATCTTACACATGTTGTACCTGCAGAGCAAATCAAATGGATTAATATCAGCAGGAAAAAATAAATTAAAAGGCACAAAATGTTTGTATAAGCTACGTGCAAGTGCAATGTAATGTTTATTGCTTGTGAAAGTGTTAAACATAAATTAATATTCATTTGTATTTCAAATGCCTTGAAAATTGCGTCTACTTTTTCTTAAAAGCCACTCAGCTTTCGCTTTATTTCATATTTCAGTGGCTTTTGTAAATTAGCCTTGGTCTGAACTACTGCAAATTGAATTATGTATTTTTTTAATCTTTATCACTCACAATGGTTACACTGTCATCCTTATTTCCACAAATTTAGGACATCATGTCATATTCAATTCACCACCTCTCCAAACTCCAAGCGAAGAATCCAAATAATACTTCCCACAGCTCAACTCACCCCACAAATATCCAAGAGGTTTTCTGCTACATTCTTGGGCTGTTCCAATTCATTTCAGTAACACACTGGGATAGACCATAAATCATGCCCAAGATGCAAAAATAGTCATCTTCTATTCTGAACGATACAACTGAATGATGATACTATTCCTGCCTTTATCTAACATTCCCACCTTTTCCTTTGGCAGGCTCCAATTTTAAATGTATTGATAGGCATTATCAGACTAATTTATTGTTAGACTATAATTCTTTCCATTTGAGCCCAAGCAGAGCAAACAATGGGCTTTCCCGCCGTCGTACAGCTTTTAACACCTGAATAAGGAGAGACCCAGCCTTAAGACTTACCACCGATCCCAGTTTCCCATGCCAGCTCATTCCCGTTGGTAACCACATGCTAACTAACTGAGATAGGCTACTGAGCTCTCTGCCTTCCTATCCTGGGGTCCACTTGTTGGCGAAAGGTCAGCGAGACAACCAACCGCCGGCCCACCCGAGTTATTTGCTGGAGGAGAGGGAACAACCCCCCGGAGCGGCGACAATGAGCGCTTCTCTTGAAACGACCAATAACGCAACGGTCAATACCAAGTCTGCGCGAGGGGAGGAGAGGATAGAAGAGAACGGAAGCTGAACGCTTGTTCTAGCTTAAGGTTGCTGAGCAAAAGAGGGGAGAAGCCTCTCGCTGAGGACACGGCGACAGCCCCCCTCTCACCTTCCAGCGTACAGGCATGATTCTTCGCCTGGCTGGAACGAGACGTGGGCAACGAAAACCTGCAAGTCTTCTACGGGAAAAAAAAAAAAANGGAAAAAAAAAAAAAAAAGGCGGTTGCGATGGAAGCAGAGGAGGACTCAACAGCCGTAAACACTGGCGTTTCCTTGACAAAAAGCCCCGCGGCCTGCTTAGCTCCGGCCCTTGGACGCCTGCGCGAGAAGCCACCAATCAGAGCCTGCACGCGGGTTGCCTTGGCCGCCCGTCTGGCTGTGCCCTTTCTAACTACCGGCGGGAGCGCTTTTTTTTTGCCGCGTCTGAGGGGAAGAGTGGGTTAACGTTGATCTCTTCTCTCTTGGAGAGATCTCCGTAATCGTCTTTTATTCCTCCTCTTAAGTGGTTGTAACCGCTGTAGGATAAAGTGGGTTTATCCTCGTATTCGTGGCCAAATAAATAATGGTGAATGGGATGGCCTTACGATATTTACCCCAAATCAGATTGTTGAGGTAAAGTGAGGCAGAGATGAGCAATACTTGCGGCGTCTTAATGTGTAATGAATACCGCTTCCCTTCCACGTTGCTTCGTTGTAAAAGTCTTCGAGTGAGGATTACCGGATATTTATTGAGGCAAAGGAGGATTTAGAGAATTGGAAAGGAGGATGAATGGGGTAAAGCAGGACACACCAACTGCTTAATCTCTTGTCATCTGCAACAAAAATTACATTGAAAAACCGGGAAAAAATGTATTTAGACCTATATGTATATAAAATCACTTTTACAAGAAAAACTGAGTTTTGTTTTGTTTTTGACTTGCTGAATCTTTCCAATAAATTTTTGTTTTCAAGAACATGCTAGTGATGATACAAGTATTCAGAAAAACATGCTTTTCTTCACCATGGAAACATAATGAGTCGTGGTTTACAGACTACAGTAATCATGAAGGGTGCAGATTGAAAGAAAACAAGGGGATGGAATCAAGAAATAATGTAAATCTAGGCTGTGACTCTCAATAGGCAAGGAAAAGAAAAACAATTTACAGTGGCACATTCATCAATGTTTTAATGGCTACTATTATTAAAACAGTCCAAAATAATACCAGACAATATTTAATTTTAAGGCTGTCTGTGGAGGGAACGTGTCCTCCTTTTCCCAAATAACTGATAACCCTGTCAGATGTCACGTCTATACCTATACAAGCTTTTAAGCTCAATTTGCAACCATTCATTTAGTGACCAAGTTACAATGGCACCGGAAAAACTGACTTATGACCGGTTTTCACATTTAAGACAGTTACGATAGCCCTATGGTCATGTGATAACCACTTACCTTAAAACCACCACAGCCACGCCTTCCATGCCCTGACACCTGTCGCACCACGTCCTGAGTTCTGTTTGCGGCCACTCGTGGCAGGAGGTTGCATGGGGTGTCGTGTTATTGCACGTGCGAGCAGCACCACTGGTGCGACAAGCCTTGTGTTATTCTACAAGTAGCAGCACTGGTGCAATGCGCCACGTGGTTTCTGGCCACAAGTGGCTGCAGAATAAGTCTGGCAGTGTGGGAGGCCTAGCTGCAGCAGACCTCCAGTAAGAGGGCATGGGGGGGGGCAGCTCCACCTCCTTCCCCCCAGCTTTTTACACCTGTGCCTTGTCCCACCTCCTACAAGTAGGCAGCGGCCGGGACTTAACTAAAGCTTATTTGGGGTGGTAGGGCTTGTATTTGGCAGAGGCATGAAAATTGGGCTAGGGCTTGTTTTGGGGCTAGATCCTATTTTTGGGGAAACACAGTATTTTAATTAACTTGTGTTTACAGACATTTGATTTATGAATTAGGTATAGAAAACTTATTTGGGGGATTGAGGAAGTTTGAGTTTGCTATTTTTACTTGATTAACTTATTCAGCTTTACTGTCAATTATCTAATGGAGATGCTGATTCTCAGTCCATTGTCGTTTGTTCATGTTTAAGGAAAGATGGAGACAGTATAAAGAATAAAATATATTTTGATATAAAACTTTCCACACAACTGTGATGAGAAATCATAAAATGGGGCAAAATTCAATGTCTCACTTATCAGTCCTCACAAGTTTGTCTCATAAGTTAAGAATATATAAGAACATATGCAATTTGGAGATGTAAGCATGCAATCATTGTCGTGGGCAGAGGCCCAGGTTATTAAGTTGCATTATTGCACAGCCTTGCATGTTGTTCTTTATGTAATAACAAAATGCCTTATAATGAAATTATATTTTTGAAACTGTCAATTTTAAACAAAATGATCCAAGGTTACCAAAACACAGATCTGTGTATTAATAGATGTTAGTAGTATGCACATTTTTCGGTTTATGCATATGAAATCATTGTAATAAAAGAGAAAGGAAAGTTATCATGAAATAATTTATTAATGTTCATCTATTTATACACTACAAAAATTTCTTTCCTGTAACTTTAATTGAGCGAAATGGTGCACCAGTAAGGCAAAACATTTTGAACCAAGATAACTTCAAATGGGCTAACATAAAAATGCATCCAAAACTGGCTACCTTGGAAAATCTTCTTGACTGTAGTTTGTAGAATTTCAGTGGTGGCCAAAATATGTAATAATGGTGTGATTTTCTTTCCTTTGAATTATGCTATCTATTATCTCTTCTTTTTTTCACAATATTTTTTTTAACAGCAAATTCCTTTATCTCCGAATTGTTGAATTCAAATATACAATATATGTGTATGTCTAGCACACAGTCACATATATTTTTGGAGCTGCTGACTGCATATAAGAACAGAACCAGAAGTGGCATTCAGCAGGTTCTGACCAGTTCTGGAGAACCGGTAGCGGAAATTTTGAGTAGTTCAGAGAACCGGCAAATCCCACCTCTGACTGGAGATTTTTACAGTATTCTTCCCTGCCATGCCTATCAAGAACCTGTGGAATTGAAATTTGGCAGATTTTATAACAATTTTATGACATAAAAATTATAACACAATTTATAATACAAAATATCATAAACATTTCCCATGCTGATGTTTGACTAGTTCAATATGGGCTATTTTCAAGGCAAATACATATCTGACAGTATCCCAGCTTTTCCAGTGAAGGCAGAAACACTGTCATTATTGAAGGAAATTACCGTATTTTTTGGACAGTTATAAGACAGTTTTTCTTCCCAAAAAAGTAGGTGGAAATGTCTGTATGTCTTATAGAGTGAATATGGGCCTCTTTCTGGCCTCCATGCGTCCAGGAGCACTCTTGAGGCCAAAAACATGCCCGTTTTTGGCCTCTGGGAGTTCTGTTTTCAGCCTCTTTGGGAGGGCAAAAACAGACCCATGGAAGCCTCTGCAGGCCAAAAATGAGCCCGTTTTCGGTCTGCAGAGTGCTTCTGGACCCTTGGGAGAACAAAAAAAGAACATGCGGAAGCAAAGAATGATTTTTTTCTTGTCTTTCTCCTCTAAACCTAGATGCGTCTTATGGTCCGGTGCATCTTATAGTCCAAAAAATATGGTAGTTAAGAAACAGCTCTGAAAGGATGATCCAATGGGTCATCAGCTGTGTAGTTCCCCAATATAACTTTATATAACTATGAAAATAATTTTATATAAGTATAACTAAAGAGGTATTAGTTGGCTTATACCAGCATGATGCCATGTTAAGGACTCATATTGTAGCAACTTATGCTTTGTTTTCTTACAAGGGAAAACTTTTGTTGGATAAACGTCCATTCCCTCTTTTAAATTAAATATTTCATACTTTACCAATTTAAATCAGCATCAAGAGCAACTATTAAGTGTTGCCAGTAGGTGGCAGAATAAAATAGATTGAGTTTCATGTGCATTATTTAAAAATAATAAACATTGCTTGTTCTATGTCAATTTTCAAAACTGATTTAAAACCAGTGAAAAACATACTGCACCAAGTTACAATACATTAAGATGTCTATTTGTTAGCAAAGCCACTACAATCTATTAGCTATGCATTTATTTATGGCTCAACTTGAACAACAGAATTTTGGGAGAATCCTGCATTTCTGAAAGTTTACCTTTCCTTTTATGTTATGAGAACTCGAATTGTCCTTGAGGACAGAGGTGGTATTCAGCAGGTTCTGACCAGTTCTGGAGAACCAGTAGCAAAAATTTTGAATAGTTCGGAGAACTGGCAAATGCCTCTGACTGGCTCCTCCCCCATCTATTCTCTGCCTCCCGAGCCCCAGATGATCAGCTGGGTCTCATTTTATTGCCCTGCCAGGAGAACAGATCTGGAAAGCAGGTTAGTGGGATGGGAGGGAATGGTATTTTCAGTAATTTCCCCCCTAGAGTGGGATGGGAATGGAGACTTTACAGGACCCTTCCCCTGCCATGCCCACCAAGCCACATCCATAGAACCAATAGTAAAAAATTTTGAATCCCACCACTGCTTGAGGGGTTTTATATGGTTGGTGCCTCAGAGAGAGAACCAGTTACAATTGATTATCACTTGGATTTTTTTCACTGCAGCCTCAGGCCGATGGAGCCCTCTCTTTGATTAATTAAAGAAGCTAAATACTTACCGGTATTTTACATACACACTTTTCTCCCTTAGCAATCTAGTTTTAATATTGTGATTTTGTAATTTTTGATATCTGAAATTTTATATTATCTTTGCTATTTATCATTTGTATAATGGATTTTTAAATTTTATTTGATTAATTATGCTAACTTTTATTGCAAATCACTGTAAATTAGATTTTTTTTAGGAGTGTGCAGGCTATAAGTTTGATAAATAAATGACATCTTACTATTTAGGCTTCTACTGGTCATCTGGAACAGCAGTCGCCAAATGGTGGGCCATGGCCCACTGTTGGACTGTGAAAAAATTTTGGTGGGCCACAGAGAAATCTCACCCCCAGAGCACCCCCTCCAAAGCAATTAATCCAGGCTGCACAGAAACACAAGGCTGCGCCACCTACATGGCCTGTGGGAATCCTCCCCGCCCACTCCTTACCAGGCAAACTTGCCTGCTAAATTGCTATTTTTCCTTTTTCCGACCATCAGGTGTTCTGTGCCAGGAGATTTAGATTAGCTAGGAAGCAGGAAATGGTTGGATTTCTTGCTTTGTAGTCTTTAGATATTTGGTTCTGTGTTTAAGCACAGCTGAACCTCCCTTAAAACTGAAGGTTCTATTATTCAGTGCAGACTCACAGCAAGCATATTTGAGAGACTGAGCTAGCAATGGCAGATGAATGATTCTGTGAGCAACTCAATCTGCCTGCCTGCTTTGCCTGATTTGGGGTAAAAATTGTTCTTTTTTTAAAAAATTCAATATTTATATAAATATTTATAATATTTACATAAAAGCCATGCCCAGCCAGTCACATGACCACCAAGCCACACCCACAAATTAGGCCACACCACAGAACCAGCTAGTGGTCTCTGGGATTTAAAATTATGAGTTTGGTGGTCCCTGATCTGGAACAAAAAAAAAACAAATGGCTTATCACACAAATGCAAGTTAATAATGAATATGTTATAATTCTCTGTGCCCTTCCTATTGCTAAGAGAGTAGTTCTTCACCATTCAAAAGATAAAGCCCCTGTCACACTGCACCAACGGATGGAAAGAGGCTGTAAAACGGAGAAAAACACTTGCCATCCGTTGGTTACGCGATGCTTCCTATTCTTGTACTCCACTGCCTCCATTTTGCTTCCTCTCTATCCATCCAGCATCCATCTATTGACATTTTATCCGCTCCAGAAGTTTTGAGCTGCTCAAAACTTTTGTTGCGGAAAAATGTTTCCAATGCGTCCGTTCTGCATCCGCTAGGCATCCATTCTGCATCGTTACCGCATCCGCTATATCCGCTAGGCATCCGCTTCGCATCCGCGCAACTCGATCCACTCCAGCGGTAAACGATGCAGGAGGAAACGGAATGGACGCGGAACGGACGCGCAGCGTTAGTATCACGGACGGAGAAAGGATGAAAGCAGATGCAGCATGCAAAGAAAGCATTTAAATGGAAAAAAATGTTCACAGAGGGGAACCTATCAAGGATATTAAGATGTCTAGAGGATGCCTAGAGGATGCAAAGGACACATTGTAGAAAAACCTATACTGCCTATAAAAAGGGGGAGCAACTCACCTGGATCTCACTTTAGACCAGCAGCCAGCTGTGCGACCTCTGAGAGCCTTCATCTGCCTCTTGCTCTTCCACAGGATCCAGTCATGTCCACCTTGGATCGTAACAAACTCCTTTTGGTAGCCACCATCGTTCTGCAACAGTGCGAAGCCATCTACACGCTCTGTGAACTCTACTATGGGAAGAAAAGGAGGTGGCCAAGAAGCGTTCTGGGTCCGAAGATGGATCGGGAAGAAGAGCAGAGTATGGACTGTACAACAAGCTGATGGTGGAGGCTCAGGAATGAAGACACTCGTGCATTCCAGGAACTTCATGAGGATGCCTCCAGCCGGTTGACCAAGTTGTTGCAGCGGCTGACACCCAGGTTGACCAAGCAGAGCACCAACTTCCAGCCCAGCCTGGAACCTGGGTTCAAGGTGGCACTGACTCTGCGCCCACCTGGCCTCAGTGGGACCACCTACAGGAGCATGCAGTACGGCTGGAGGGTGCCACACAACACCATCAGCATTGTGGTACTCTCACCACCATGCAGCATCGCCCACAGACCGTGAGGAGGATTGTGGAAGGCTTGCTGCATCCTGCACAATTCATGCGCACCCGCTACCCAGTCTTGCAGAACAGCTCGTGGACCTCCAACAAGGCAATGGGACTGGGCCTGGGAATGGAGGCAAGGCGAAACCTGATAGACACTGAGGATGTGCAAAGCCCCAACAGAGTCTCACGGGAAGGGAAGAAGCAGCGCAACCTCCTGAAACACTGGTGCAACTCCCCAGCTGGAGCAGTGGAGTGGCAAGACAGGATGATAGATGCTTAATGGATGCTTCCTTCAGCCTGTCTCATCACACTGATGAGATTGGGCCATGTATGTTGGTTGGGCCTACAATGAACAGGCATTTAATAAAAAGTTGTGTTTTATGTTGACAATGTTGGTGGATGATTGATTACATTATTATTGATAATAAAGGGCCATTAGGTGTTGGCGCCTGGGAGGGTGGACCATACGAGTCCCACTTGCTTGCACTGGAGGTTTATCTATCCCACAGCTATTACCCATCCCACAGGTATCCCTGCCCATCCCACAGCTATTCTTACCCATCCCAAGGTATCCTTGCCCATCCCACTGCTATCTTAACCCATCCCACAAGCATGCAAAGGCTTAAACCATTTCTAGAAGTTTTCACCAAGACTTTATTTAAAAAAATAAATGAAGCAAGTGTGTGAAGCAAAGATAAACTTATTAATAACAAGCTGTAAAAGAAAAATGACCCAAGTCAAGTGTTCCAAATAAAGTCTACAGGTAGCCGCCACCCAGTCTCTGGCATTCTTATCGGTCACTCGGAGGTGTGCCCAGTCTCAGGGGTGAAGAGAGGAAAAAAGGTGACGTGTGTGTTGAGGAAGCTCTCAGACAGCTGGCTCAGCCCCGTGAGTTGAGAGCTCCTTCCTCCATGCCATGGGGTGTCAGCCCCAGTGCCCGAGGACAGATGTCCTGAGGCCGGGCTTGGCTGTGGGGTGGAGGAAGGAGCAGTGTTATGGGGCTGTCTGGTCTGCAGCTGGGTGAGGACTGGCGTGGGTGGCATCGTTGGTGTGGGTGGCATCTGTGGCATGGGTGGCATCAGTGGTGTGGGTGGCATCGTTGGCGGTGGACATCATTGGCGTGGGTGGCATCGTTGGCGTCGGTGGAATCAGTGGCGTGGGTGGCATCGGTGGCATCATGGAACCGGTGGCAACGGTGTCGTCCAATGACTGGACTGGGAAGGGCTGCTGCCTGTGCTGCTGGACCTCCTGTTAGCCATAGCCCTGGTAGGTTGAGGGGCTGTGGAAAGCCTTGGAATGGAGGGACATCACCTGGGGTGGAGGAGCCAGACCTGGACTGGGTGGGAGCAGGTTCACCTGGATCTGGAGGGTTGTGAAAGCGCTCGGTGATCCGTTCCTTCACCACCTGGTACTGGGGTTCCGCCATGTCCGTGAGGGTCTGGTTCACATAGAGAGGAAGGGCTTGGCGGTTGGGAGGATGAGGAGTCGGTGTGGACCAGCTGAGAGAGGGAGAACCTATGCTGGCCGGATGGTGTCCCTGATCTCCAGCAGGACAGTGTGGCTCTGCCCCTCCTGTCTGGCTCTCTGCCTTTCTGTAGAGGTGGAGCTGTGGGTGGATGCGGGTAGGGCTGTGGGTGGACGTGCTGCCTCCTTTCTTCCCACTGCACCAGGGAGTCCTCACGCGCTCCACCATTGGTTTAAAACAGCTGTCCGCGGGGTTCTCCGCCATGGCCGCTCCACAGAAACCTGCCTGGAGACAGGAGCTGACTCTCTGCTGGAAGAGGACTGGCTCTCAGCGGGCTGCGGAGAGAGAGGGTAGTGAGAGGGGCTCCTGGTGCTCCTCGGTGGTGGACCTCCACCCTCCAGGAAGCTGCACCTGGCCATGACGTAGATCTCTCTGTCCGTCAGCTTCGCCGTGCCTGGCCAGATTTCTTGAGGTGCAGCTTCCCGTACCAGGTGTGCATGTGCTTCCACCAGCTGAGGAGCAATCGGATGTGTAGCCCAGAACGCTCCGCCTTCTCTCTCCAAGCAGCCTGCTTCCTTTTGGTGTCCCTGTAGAGATGGTGTCCCTTCCACCATAGATAGTTGTTCTCTCTCAGCCACTCAGCACCTCATCCTCGTGTGCCTCCTCAATGGAGTATTGCCTCCTCTCCCGTCCCCGCATACGCCTCTTCCTCCCTTTTGCAAGACCAGATGGGCCCTCATCAGGGGGGCTTCCAGTTGTAGGGGCTGCTCCTCCCACACCCACCACCACCAGCAGCACCAGCAGGATCATCACCATCAGCAACAGCAGCATTACCAGCAAGATCATAAATCATCATTATCATCATCAGCAGCAGCAGCAGCAGGACCAGGATCAGCAGCAGCAGAGTAAGCACCAGCAGCGCCAGCAGCACCAGGAGCACGAGCAGGACCAGCAGGACGAGCCAGACCAGGAGCACGAGCAGGACGAGCGGTCCAGGAGCACGAGCAGGACCAGCAGACGAGGAGCAGCTTCAGCAGATAAGCACGAGCAGAAGCACCACCGCCAGAAGCAGCATCATCAGCTCCTCCAGAAGCAGAAGCAGCAGAAGCCCAGCAGAAGCAGAGTGAGGGTCAGGGGGCGGAGGGTGGCCCTGTCCCTCTTGCCAGGGATGGCAGAGATGGCTGAGGTTTTCTTTCTTCCCCATGGTTGTGGGGTTGCTGGCTGGCAGGAGGCTGGCAGGAAGGCTGGCAGGCAGGCAGGCCGGAAGGCTGGCAGGGAGGCTGGCAGGAAGGCTGGCAGGAAGGCTTGGCAGGCAGGCAGGCGGAAGGCTGGCAGGCAGGCACCAAAGGCTGGCAGGCAGGCAGGCACCAGGGCTTGCAGCTGGCAGAAGGCTGGCAGGGAGGGCTGCCAGGCAGGCAGGCAGGCAGCAAGGCAGGCAGGCAGGCAGCAAGCAGGCAGCAAGGCTGGCAGGAAGGCTGGCAGCAGGCAGGCGAAGGCTGGCAGCAAGGCGGCAGGCAGGCATGCAGGCAGGGCAGGCTGGCAAGGCACTCGATGTGTCCGGAAAGCAGGTCTTTCCTCAGAATGGTTGACTTGCTTGGGAGCTGCTTCCCTTTTATCCATGGGGCTTATGCAATACAACCCCTCCCCGCATGCGCAGTGACGCTAGGCATCCGTTCTGCATACCGCTAGGCATCCGCTAGGCTCCGCTCTGCATCCACTTCATCTGCTGTGCATCCGCTTGTGCATCCGCTTCATTCCATTGGCATCTGCTCTGCATCCGCTGTATCCGTCCGCGTCCACTTTCCATCCGCTCTGCATCATCCCCCCATTCCGTTCCTTCCGTTTTCCGTGTTATCCGCTCTGGTTATGCAAATTTTTGCCCCTTTTGAGAGCGGATAACAACGGATGGAACATTTTCTGTGTCCTTTTTACAAACGTTTTGCATCCGTTGGGCAGCGTGACAGGGCCTTTAAATTATGGCTCCAATTATTCAGGGGATTGAAAATCTGCTACTTGTGACATATAAGTAAGCTGCTTACATAGATTCTGCATGGACAATTACAATGAAATTTTGTTGAAATTGTTGAGTGGGTACTGTTTCTCCCTCCATAAACATACAAATAGATGCATACACATAAACTGTACATGTTTGAAAAACCCTTATATATTTTATTATTGTTCCTAGTTTTCTAGTTTTCTTTTTGATCATTTTTCTCTTTGTTCTGTTTTATTAAATAAATACAGCAAAAAATGAGACCAAAGCTTGTTGTTTTTTTGTATGGTGGTTCATCATTTGCAATCCCTTTTCTTACTTTTGACTCATCTCACCTCACAACTTCTGGGCTTTCATCTGCCACAGAGTGTCCTGTCAATGTTATTCTCTTTCATTTCAGGAGCAGCAGCCCATGATTGCAAAAGTGTTAAGAGTTTATCATTTTACCATCACAACTCACACATAATTTGAATGTTTCTATTCTTTTTAAATTCAGAAGATTGAAGCCTGCCTGCCTGCCTTCCTTGTTCCCCCATTTATCAGTTGAAAAGAAAGCTGATTCCATGTCATGTACATTTCAATATTGGTAGAAGTTAAGACAATTGCCAGTTAGTTTCAAATTGCTTTGGAAATATTGGGAAATGAAACTTGTGGTGGTGTGGTAGTGTCTGAAGTACATTGTGTCAAGTAGATAACTTGTGGTTTGTTCAGTATTTTAGAGGATTATCATAAATACTTGAACTCACTGCTATCTGGAATTCCCCACTTTCACCTATTTAAGTGCATTATCCATTTCAGTTTTTTTCATCTGGATTTTAAATGTTAACTATCTTAAGTATGGTAGTATATATTTTGCCAGTTTTCCTATTAATAGCGTTCTTAGGTATTGCTAGGTTTTTATTCTAAATTGCAAAAATTGTATTTCATAAAGTTTGTTTCCGTAATAATCATGCTTCACTTTGATAAACTATTTAAGTTGAAAAGTGGGATATATTTCTCCAAAGAAATAAAGTAAGTTTCAGTTCTAGAAATATATGTAGATAATCTTTATAAAAATTAGTTCCTTAATGGCACAAGATGATTACAGTGATGATGATTTTTGTCTGATGAAACTATACTTCTCTGTCAAAATATTTTATGATAATATTACCTTGGTATAGTGATTAAACATACTGGACTAGGAACACTTTTGGGGAAGAAATGGCAAAGTGGAAATAACTGTAGTGTAATTAAGAGCTGGCAACAGACCAGCTTTGTAATTCTCTAGAGCAGGAGTGTCAAACTCAATTTCATTGAGAGCTGCATCAGGGCTATGTTTGACCTTGGGGAGCCGGGGTGGGTGTGCCCAGGGTGGGTAAGGCCAGCTTGCCATCACTGGTGTCAGCAAGCTCTCTATGAGCGAAAACAGACTCCTGAGCTCTGTTTTGGCTGTGATGGCCTCCTGCAACCCTTTGCCAGCAAAAATGGGACTCGACAGGGCCACACACAGCCCTCCCGAGCTCCATTTTTGTTGGGAGAGGTACTGTGGGCTGGTCTTTTGCTGTTTCCAGGGCAACCCCGCGAGCCAGATCTAAGCATCCCAGCCCCCAGGCCTTCAGCTGACACCTGTTCCAGATAAAGTGGGGACTTGAGATCTTCCACAAGTGCTCCAGGCAGTTGCTTCTTGCAAGAGAACTGTAAGGCAGCAGTCTCCAATGGATTTTAGAGTTCTGGAAGATGAAGAAAATATTGCCTAGGTTAGCTTTTTCAAAAGGACACTGGATTCCCATGCTTCCTTTTCTCATCATTTGGAAATTGCTTGTTAACTTTTTTTTTAACTATTAGGAACCTTTGGACTAACAAATTCTATAGCATCATTTTGTTCAATCCTTAGGGAAAAATTTAAATATAACTTTAAGAATTTGAAAACTTTTAAAATAAATATCAAAAGGGTATTTGATTTTGGAAGTGGACTAAGGATCCAGGTAGATTTGAATAAGATTTTGGGATAATTTATAAGAATCGCTCCTGTGGGGAAATATTTTCGTTTAGAATTATAAAAAAAAACCACACAAACAGAATGGGACTTTGAAGGATGGACACTGGAGGGAATAGAAAAAAACTAAATTAAAGAGAAGAACACTTACTGCTACAGAATGGAGCAAAATATTTGAACATTCATTATATTAAAGGATATTTTGGAACAATGGACAGAAGCTAATTTTAAAAGTATCTCATTCTATAAATTGATTTATCTTTGAAACATTATTGAAGAGGAACAAATTTTACCAGGCAAGACTGGACTGAAGATGAATTTTAAAATGACAAGCTGCAACAATGATATGGCAAAAGAAGCTACAATAGATATGCAAAAAATAATCAGCAGATGTGTTAATTAAAAATGATTTACAAATAACAAACCTATTTTGAATTTACAATAGAGGCTTGTTAAAACTTTGCAGAACTTGAACACGGAACTCTTTGCCTCCCTGCATCTCCATGCCTACAGAGCAGCAAGGACAAAGAGGCAGGGAAACAAGGATTTCAGCTCCATTAATTTATCCAACAACTGTACCGGGAGTGCTTGGATCAGTTTTTTGAGAAAGTGATCACATAGGCATCTCGCTTAACTGCTTTGTTCAATTAATGAGATTCTGATCCCAATAGTAATTGTAAATTGAAGACTACCTCTAATTGACTTTTGCCAATCTAGGCTGAAATGCTGAGGTTTTATGGATTTGTTTATAGATAAAAAATAGGATATGGAAAAAACAGATTATTGGTTGCATTTTAAGAGAGCAATAAATTATCAAAATTGTTTATACATGTGATGGAGGCATAAGTCATTTCTTTATATATTTATTTTCTTTATTTATTTTCTTTTTTTTTCTGCATATTCTTTTTTTCTTTCTATTCTTAGTTATTAATTTTTATTGTTGTAAGTGTAGTTTTAATAAAATTACTATTAAAACATGCTGGCTTGCAAGCAGGGAATTTGTGAATGTTCATCCTTCATCAGGTACAAAAGCCAAATGGGGGTGACTTTAGGCAAATCACTCTCAGTCCTAAGAAGAAGGTACGAGTAAACCACTTCTAAACTGTTGCCAAGAAAAATTCATAGACTGGTCCATGTAGTCACTAGAAATCATGATTGACTCAAAGGATTATAACACTAAGAAAAATGTGTTTCCTTAGTACCATGAGATTGTGTTGATATGATGATGATGATATTTTTTTCTGAGGAGACTATTTTCTTCTCTCAAAATGCCTCATGACTTTATCCCTGCCTACAGCAGTATGTGAAACAGTTCTGCTCACTCTTGTTTTTCTTAACTGAACATAAGGATAGCATTGTAGCAAGGTCAACTCCAATAAAGCTTTTCCTTATCTTAGAATCATTAATATATTGGTGGGGGGGATTGTGTGCATCATTTCACAAGCTGATTGGCAACATATACTTGTTTCTCTGCCCACATTTTGCTCTCACCTGTGCCTACAACATTTATTAATGCAAACAATCAGTTCAAGTCATATTTTCTTTATAACAGTTCCACTTTCAACAAAGCAACAGTCTTAATAATTTTAAAATATTAGTAAGAGTATAATATATATAAAAGGAGACAAAGAGAGAAATGCAAAAATTTGGTTACCTAATAAACACTGATATCTTCAGATTCTCGCTGGTTTTGCCAGAATTAGAAAAACAGGTCCATGCTATTTTTCTTTCGCATGTGCATGCAATGTTACATCAATGCTATAATGCTGCTTTCATCACTGTTGGCTAATTAATTGCTTCCATCATGAATTAGACAATTGTATAAAGTAATCAGAATATGAAATAATATGCAATGGCTTTATTTTATCACTAGAGCAATTGTCCAAGTTTTGAAAATAAAATAATAGTTTTCTTCACAGCAAGAATTCCATGCCTGTTTTCTTCAATTACTAATTCCTACAACTAATTACTCAAAATATATTAGGAGACTGTTGGTGAAAAACCAACACACTATTAAAAGCATATGGCATCACCATAACACACAAACCAACTAAAGCCCACTAAAATATCTTAAGTAAACCAAAAGACCCAGCAGCCCCAGAAGAAAAAGCAGGAATCATCTACAACAGGGGTGCATAATTCTGGCCCATGGGTCAGCCATGGAAAGAAGCGAAGGATAGCCCATAGTGCCAACAGTGTCTCTGCTAGTGGAGTTCCATTTTTGCTGGCAAAGGGCTTGAGGAGGCCATCCAGGCCACAAACCGGGCTGCCAGAGGACTTCAGGAGGCCATCCAGGCTGAAAACGGGCCTGCCAAAGGGCTTCAGGAGGCAGGCCATCCATGCCGAAAATAGTTCTGG
Organism: Laticauda laticaudata; assembly: GCA_004320025.1. Lineage (NCBI taxonomy): Eukaryota > Metazoa > Chordata > Lepidosauria > Squamata > Elapidae > Laticauda > Laticauda laticaudata. The sequence continues at coordinate 25,406 of BHFT01045839.1, read as the reverse complement.
CAGAGGGCTTCAGGAGACCATCCAGGCCAGGGGTAGGATTCAAATTTTTAACAGCCAGTTCTGTGGGCATGGCTTAGGTGGTGGGTGTGGCTTGGTGGTCATGTGACTGGGTGGACATGGCTTGGTGGTCATGGGTGGACATGGCTTGGTGGAAGGGTGTGGCTAACTCAATATCACATTGAGGCACTCATCTCTTTCCCTGGTCTCTCATGACTGTGGGGATGCTGCAACAGTCATAAGTGTGAAAAGTGGTCATAAGTCACTTTTTTCAGTGCCATTGTAACTTTGAATGGTCACTCCATGCAAGCAAAATACAAGCAAAGGAGTGGAAAAAAAACTCCAGAGAAGTTCCACAGACAGGAAGTCTAGTCCTGCCAAGAATGTAATAAGGATTAATGGAGAGGCAGTTTCTGTAAGCAACACCAGAATGTTTTTTTCCTGCCTTTCCTACAGGATTAGGCCAGTAATTTCTTCTAACAACTGGTTTTCTGAACTGCTTAGAGTGTTAACAACCGGTTCTAGCAAATAGGTGTGAACTGGTAGAATCCCAGCCCTGATCCAGGCCGAAAACAGTGCTGGCAGAGGACTTCAGGAGGCCATCCAGGCTGAAAATGGGGGGTGAGGGGCTGCACACATTCCTCCCCCCAGGCTCCGTTTTTGCTGATAGAAGGCTAGCAAAACAAAGTAAAAAACAAAACAAAAGGAGAAATGTTTCCCCTTTTGCATTTGAGCATCGAAGAAGAGAAAGGAAAAAGAGGAAAGACAAAGAAAAAGATGGGAAGAAAGCAAGGTAGGAAAAAGAAGGAACAAATGGAAGGAAGAGGAAAGTAAAAAGAAGAGGAAGGAAGGAAGGAAGGAAGGAAGGAAGGAAGGAAGGAAGGAAGGAAGGAAGGAAGGAAGGAAGGAAGGAAGGAAACCTCTAGGTTTTAAAGGTGNGAAGGAAGGAAGGAAGGAAGGAAGGAAGGAAGGAAGGAAGGAAGGAAGGAAGGAAGGAAGGAAGGGAGGGAGGGAATTCTTGCCTTAGGACTTGGCCATCAGCAGACGGCAAGGTTCTCCCTGGTCTTGCCTTCCTTTACTGGAGACAATGGATCCCCCAGCCCTTCCTGGGCCACCACTGGTACCTCCGACACAAGTGATATCGAGCTGGTCACACCCACCTTGCCATGCCCACCCAGCCCAAGGTCAAACACAATCCTGATGCGCCCCTCAATGAAATTGAGTTTGACACCCCTAATCTACAACGTACAGTAACAGCCACTATGTAGGACAAATCGAAGAGTAGCAGAGCCCATACAAATGACCCAGCTTTTAATTAGCATGCTTCATATGTTATGTGAAGTTACTGTCCAGAGAAGTCTCTTGGAGAAGTGAAAGAAAGAGGAGGTCAACCCGCAGGAAAATGAATTGACTCGATTACAGCAGCATTGGGTATACTCTTGAAAGATATCAAGGGATATGACTGGGGACATATCTTCCAGAACAAAGTCTAAAATCTATGTGGTTGCTAAAAGTCAACATTGAAGTGATGAAAAATAATCAGTTCCTATTCTAAGCAGCTTATTAGAAAATTCTATTAAAATCTATAGTATTTATATTAAGGCTTGCAAATCTGTGCTGTAATAATCCATATAATCACCAATGGCAACATAAATGTCTCCCAATCAGGTTAAAAATAGTAAAGGCATACAGAAATACATAAATAGGGTAAAATAACCACCCATTACAACCTGAAAAGCTAGACTTGTTATATGTATTTTTAAAAATCCCCTTTTCCCCGTGTGGGTAGGACGTGTCTTCCTGAATCCTCTACCAGAGGCTTGGAAGTCTTAAGAGTTTTGTGCAATATAGTAGCTGTTCCTAACACCAAGTGCCACCTTTAAATGGTATAAAGCTAAAAAAAGATGTTTCCATATCAATGCTTAAGTCATGTATCTGTATTTCCGGGTGTCAATATTTCCTGTATTTTAAATTGCCAGTACTGTCAAGTTAACAAGCCAATTTTTTTCTTTAGAACATTAAAGCTTATTTTGAAATAGAATACTAAAGCTAATCATGCTGTCCATATGACAAAGAATACATGCTTTGTCATTTCCTTTCAAGTTGTTTGGGCTATGTATCATATTTAGTACATTAGAGATTATGGCTCATTTCCTAATTTGACATTTCTTTTAAAATTTAAGAGATATGGTGAAGTAGCAAGAGTAGAATTTATACTGAATCATTATTTCATGCTTAATTTTCAGATCAAATATTCAGAAAATGTTTAGCAAATATATAGAAAGACATACACACACTACAAGAATCTGCAATCTTTTGGTGGCTAAAGGGATAAGCAACAACATAAGAAGGGCACAGTTAAAATGAACAAGGCAGTCATGTAAATTGGACTGGGTGATGAGTATGTTTCAAAAAAGGAACGGCCCACCTCAATATACTGTAGTATAATAATATTGCATAAAAATAATATGCAATGATTTTATAGAAATTCAATGTGACACATCAGTGTAACTACTAGTTCAGCAATTGCCACATCAGTCAATGAAGTAGTTTGCTTCATTGATATATTCAATAAATAATCAAATAAATCAGTAAAGAAAAACACTACAAAGGCTATTCAAGCTGATTGAAAACATTTCATCCCTACCTCGTGATAATTTTAAATTCCAGTTTTCATGTTTGATCAGAAAGCAAAAAACCTTATTCACTGATTCCTGTTAATTTACGAAGTAACATTCGTTTACATTAATTCATGAATATCCCAGGCCAAATATGCAGAGTAGATTCATGCCTTGCATTAGTACTTAATATCCTTGCTGTTGGCCTTCTGCTCTTAATTGTACTTTGGCACAGTAATAACTTTGGTTTGCCCAAGCTAAATGATATAGAACATAATAACTCTTTATTTTTAATTTGTATGGTTATTTTAATTTGCTGCTACAATAATAAAGACAGATAGACATAGTGATGAAGCCAGTTTTTACTCGTGGTATATAAGTAAAGTAACATAACCTCCCAGTATTCTAACTCATCCAGATTTCAGAAATCTATTCACCATGATTATCTTTACTGCTGTTCTCTTCAAAACATCAAGATTTCTGGATAAGCTGATCAGTGTTTTGAGCTCACCTCTTTCAGAGCTACTCTGGTGGCTGCAAAAGTATGCTGAAGAATATGTGTAGTTCATGAATTCAAACCTACCTTAGCCAATTGTAACTTAAGAAATCATGATTCAACTAATATTAACTAATAGTTCATCGTTTTTGTTTGCTCAATAGATTTTAATTATTTGAAAATACAGATGTTATCTTAACTAATATGTGCCTCAAATATGAAGAAAATAAGGCAAATTAAAGGAAACAGATAAACAGATAATCAGAATTGGAAGGGACCTTGTAGGTCATCGAGTCCAACCCTCTGCCCAAGCAGGAGATGCTACACTATTTCTGACAGTCCAATCTCTTCTTAAAAGTCTTTACCTCCTGGGTCCACCAATACTCTTTCACCATCCTCTTCTAATAAATAAATGAGGATGTGATAAATCTTGCAGTAAAAATGACTGAATGCAAATAATTTTACATTTATCCAATAGTGGTAACTTTTTTATATCATTGCATCAACAAAGAAGCAGAATTGCCCAAGTGGTGATTCAGTTGCTGAAAGTTGATTTTGAAAGCAGATTTAACTGATCTCTTGATAGTCTACTATATTAGCAAAACACTTTCAGGATAAAGCAGCTTTCATCCATTCCAAATGAAATGCTACAAATAAAAATCTGTTGAACTGATAAAAGTACCAGTTAGATAATTTGTGGAATCAGTTCCTGTTCTGTATATAAAATAGTAGACTCCTAAATGCAAGGTTCTGATTGGTCAAATATTTTGAATGGGGATTAAAAAGAACAAATCCACATAGCTGCTCAAAGGGCGGCAAATATCAAATGTCTGTCACTGGTTTACAAGCCGGCAGAGAAATACTATAAAAGGCTGCCGCAGCTTGAGCCAATGTTCCGTTTTGCAACTGTACTTCAAATAAGGTCTTTGTTGTTGGAACCCGGTCTACCTTGCATTTTTCCGGACGGAATACTGGCGACGGAGGATGGGATTGTCCTAAACACATGAGACTGAGCACGCGGTGAAAGACAAGCCAGACAAAGAGAAATGGCCGGAAACAATGCGCCGCGCCGCACCCTTCAACCCCAATGAAGAGAGATTTGGGAATCTTACGTAGACCGTTTCCAGATGTACCTAGAGAGCAATGAGATGGAGGAAATCTCAGATCAGCAAAAAAGAGCTGTTTTCTTGACACACTGTGGGCCGCGATTTTAAAAATGGCCAAGGGCTTTGGCAAAGCCCCGAGATGTCAAACAATTGACGTGGACCGAGCTCAAAGAACTTAAAGGCCCATTATGCACCGGTGGTGTTAAACCTAATAAAGCGGCACGAGTTTTATCGGAGAGACCAGAAAGAAGGCGAAACCATTGCTGATTTTGTTAGCTGCCCGCGCCAATAGGGGAGCGTGCGAGTTTCTCAACTTAGATAAGCGATGCGATCGAGTGATATTGGGGTTAAGAGACTCAACTATACAGAGCAAGCTACTGAACAAACCCAACATATCAGTAGCCGAAGCTATTGCAGAAGCCTCGGCTGCTGAAGCTGCAAAAAATCGGCAGATAAGATGAAACAATTGAATGCAAGCAACGATGAAACAAGCCCGCCAGAGGAAAAAAACAATCTCCCACAACCACTCATTACGAAGACTCGAGGAGACATCAGATCCGGGGAGGAAAGACGATGAAATCCACCGCCTATACGCTAACAAGAAAGGGCGCGAAAATAAGAAATCGGCGGGAATGTGCTGGCTGCGGGGGGAAACCATCCCCAAGCCGATTGCAGATTCCTTGATGCCATTTGCAGAGCATGCAAGAAAAGGGGGCATAGTGAGAAAGTCTGCAGAAAACAAAATAATTACAGCCCAAAGAGACAAAACGACTCCCAGCAAAGCCTGAGCCAAGACTCTCCAAAGAGAAAGTGGCAGCGAAACAGGGCAAGCCACTAACCGGGAGTAAGCATAACCAACTTTCACTATCGGGAAGCGCTCAGACGGAAAGCGGGAAGAAAAATAAAAATAGTTGTAAAAATCGAAGACAGCCCCTGCAAAATGGAAGTTGACTCTGGATCATGGGACACCTCAAAAACTAATTCCAGACATCAAAATTAAGGAACTCCAGAGACAAAAACTAATCCTCAAGATTATCAGGGAAACCGAATTCCTGTAATCGGCCTGGGACATTTTTCGAGTCACTTACAAGACAACATGTCGCAGTACTACCATTAACGATAGTCGACCGAGATCGACCAGCCTCCTGGGTATCTAATGGTTCGCACCATTGGGGCATCGGGATGACCGGAGTAGGAGCCGGTGCCGCAACTGAGCTGGGAAGAAGACCCTGATCCAAGAATTCCAGGACGTCTTTGATGGCTCCCCAGGCTAGGATGGCCCCCATTTCTTTTTAGTCTAGACCCACAGATACATCCCTAAAAGACTAAAGGCCAGACGGGTTCCTTTTGCTTTTTAAAAGCAAAAATAGAGGAACAACTAAATAAATTAAAGTCAAGGGTTTTAGAACCGGTTCGACCCACGCTAGATGGGAAACACCCAATTGTGACACCAATTAAGCCAGACAGGTCGGGTTCGAATCTGTGCGACTACAAGGCTCCCTGAAACCACGCACTGCAACAAAGCGCATACCTGGTGCCAGTTGTGCAACACCTACTGCACTCTCTTGGGGAGGAAAAGTTTTTGCTAAACTAGACCTAGCACAAGCGTACCAACAGCTCCCAGTAGACCCCTTAACGGCGGAAAGCAACAAACAATAATGACTCACCAAAGGGTCTTCAAATGTAATAGACTCCAATTTGGAGTAAGCGTAGCCCCAGGCGTTTCCAGAGCCTCATGGAACGCCTGTTAAATGGCATAAAGGGTCGTGCGCCATACTTTGACGATGTCCTAAATTTTCAGCCAAAGATGCAACACAGCTTAAAAAAAGACTCAAAGAGGTCCTAAATAAATTCAGAGAATCTGGCCTTAAAGTAAAGAAAGAAAGTGCTGCCTAATGACTGATCGCGTCGAGTTTTAAGATATTTAATTTGATGGAGAGGGCATACACCCCACCGAAAAAAAAGTTAGACCTATAAAAAGACGCACCAGAACAAGGAATAAACTGAGCTGCAGGCATTTTGGACTGATAAATTTTATAATGTGTTCCTACCCCAAAAAGCCACAATAGCGGAACCATTGCATCGATTACTGGGACAAGAAAACAATTTGGACATGGGGTCTTAGAGAAAAAAAAGCTTCCAAGGAATAAAAACTTATTAAACATCAAACACCGTTCTTACCCAGTTTAGCAACACACTGGCCATTGACGGTAAGCCTGCAACGCCTCACCATTCGGATCAGCGGTGCCATCCTGAGCCACAATTGCCGAGACGAAGAGAGGCACCTGTCGCATACTATTCAAAGACTTTATGCTAAAAGCCCCGAGCGAAATTAGTCAATTGGACAGGAAGCCCTAGCAATCGTCGCTGGAGTAAAACGCTTCCACGAATACTTATATGGAAAGACATTTGTAATAATAACGGACCATAAACGTACTTGGATTTTGGCGGAAAAACAAACCAACACCGAACATTTTATTTCCCCGGCGAATGACAAGATGGTCAGAATTCCTAGCAGCCCTACTCGTTATACTCTCACACATCGCCCAGGGGAAACAGAATCTCACATGCTGATGCTTTGTGCAGAACTCCATTACCAATTACAGAGGAAGACCCGGCACCAACGATGACCACCTTGCAGATAGAGACATGCCCAAATCTGCCCATATCTGCAAATGATGTCGCTAGAGCCACCGCAAAGACCCATTGACTGCCCGCATACTAAATTGGGTAGGTAAAGGCTGGCCGGAAAACCAAAAAACTGAGAATTTTAAACCTTTCCGGTCCAGACAACTGAACTCTCAACTCAGAAAGGTTGTTTGTTGTGGGGGGATCGGTGGTCATTCCTCCAAATTACAAACGAGGGTACTCAATATGCTTCCATGAAGGCCACCCTGGAATGTCAAAATGAAAAGTCTGCTAGAAGCTATGTCTGGTGGCCGGGTATAGATAGGGATATCGAATACTGGGTAAATTCGTGTAACAAATGCCAGAGAAATAATTTAAGAATTGGGCGTTTAACCATAGAACTTTACATGTTTTATAATCCAAGTACATAACACTATTTGCCTTAAGATTTTGCAACATGCACTAATCTTTTGGGGGGAATGGAAAACAGCTCATTACCAGCTAGTTGGCTCAACCCACAAGGTGTCGAATAGGAGTTGAAGCTTATCAATGAAATATTCAGTTATGGAATTGTCTCCTAGAGGAAATATCGCAGTCAATTGAAGATTGAAGTTGACCCAAGCATCTGTAGAAAAATAACTAATTCAAGATCAAACTGTCTTTCTGTATGTTTTTTTAAATGAGCTTTTTTAACATTTTTATTATATAATATTGGTCAAAATCATTGGTAGTATTTTCTATTTTTAATGTTATTGTTTAATGTTTGTTAATATTGTTTAATGTTATTATTTGCATTGCTATTTTGTACATCATAATAGGCATCTTTAAAAGCAGTACATCACTGTAGGACAATATTAATAGCTCACATTTTGACTAGATTAAAGCTAAGAAGGGGAGGAAAGCAGTTTGCCAAATGTATTTGTGGCTGAAGTCACCAGTATAAACTGATTTTCTTGGAAAGAGTTGCTTGTATTACTGTTTTGCAGTTGGCCCTTGAAATTCTATCTGCTCTATAATAGCATTTTGAGTTGCTTAAAAGCAGGTGGCTGAATGTTGTTCACAGGTGTAAACTCTTACATTATTTCTCACAGTGAAAAAAGGATCAGTAGATTATATATTAAGAATTAATACATTCTTAAATCTTAATAATTCTGGAAGCCTAGAGTAAAACAGTATGAATACCAATTTATAGCAGAAATAAATACCCTGTTATGAAGGGTCCAACATCAAATATTTCTTTTTAAAATTTGCAGAGATTGTATCATCACGAAGGATTTCTAAAGAAACTTTCCAAAAGCACTTTTCTTAATTAATCCTGACAATCAGGAAAGTATAACTTGGGGTTATTATTGAATTTATTATAATAATCACTAAAATAATTAAAACATAAATATAAGCTTGGAAAGCATATAAAGTACCGTGTTTCTCCAACAATACGGCCTCCTCCAATAGGAAGTCCCAGCATATTTTATAGGCATAAAATCAAATTAAGCCTCTCCCCCCCAAATTAAGGCCTATATTAAACATGCAAAATGGGGGGGAATGGCGGGGGGACTTGCCAATATGGTGCTGCCTGTGCTGCTTCCCTGGCCAGTGGGACTGGCGGAGAGAGCCCGAAGCCGCCTGTCCTTTCCACCCCTTGCCCAGCCTGTCCCCGTCCCCACACATCTCCAAATGCGCCAGCAGCTCCAAACTGCAGCGGCATGGGCATCGGGCAGAGGCACTCACTCAAAGGGGCTCCGCTCAGAGGAGGATGTGGCGTAGGCTGTCACCTTGCCTCCCTGTCCACAGATGGCTGGGCACTATCACTGCCATAGGCGGCCTCTCCTGGTGTCCCCTTCAGGTTTGGGCTGGAGGGACTTGGGAAGGAAGCCAAGCTCGGGTCGGCCTGGCTCTTTCACTTGGCAGGCAGGCGCGCACCCGTGGCTCACTTTCCCGGCTCTGCCCAGCCTGCATGACTCTGGTGCAGCCCTGGCGGGACGAGCAGAGGCCTCAGTGGGGAGGTGCTCGCTGCCTTGGTGAGAGCTCTGCCGTCAAGCAGGCTGTCAGCTGTGCTGGGCATCCCAGGCAAAGCTCTTCATGCTCTGCCCAGAGCCAGGCAGGGATGGTGGCTGGGTGCTTTTCCTGGGATGGGCCGATCCTGCGCTGTGGCCCGGGGAGATTTGCCTCCCCACATGGGGTTGTGCTGCCCTCTCGGGCAGGGGAGGCTTTGTCATACCAGTAGTCGGGTGTCATTTTTAAAAGAATTGGCTTTGCCTTCGAAGGCGAAGGGAAGGAGGCAACAGGAGTGCCTGAAGCCGAGTGTCTCCGCCAGGTTCCGGTTGCAGGGAGGAACCCTGGCTGGCTGCGCGTGACTGCGCCAAATGCCGGCAACACGGGGAAAAGGGAAAGCAACGGTGGCAGAAGGTCTCCTGATATGAAGTGCCCCACCAATGCCAAGGTCAATATCCAAGCCGTCGCCTCCCACCTGCCCAAGGATGGAAGGGGGAGGAATTAAGTCACCCCTGAAAAGACGGCCTAGCCATTTTTTCTGGGGTCAAAAAAAAATAAGGCCCGGCCTTATTTTGTGAGAAACACAGTACTACAAATGCAACAAGGACTTAGCATTCTGTTAATGCTAGGTACACTCCTTATATAATTTTTATCAAGTAATAGGTTCCATGTCACAATCACAAAGAACTTTTTAAAATTAATTGCAATAGGAACATGAAAGAAAACTGTATGCCTGTTCATATATAAAAGAACCTGACTATAAAAGTACTCTCTCATCTATATATAAAGGCTTTAGAACAAACATTTTATTCCTGGAAGTTTGAATGTTTGTCCTAAAGCTTTTATAGACATAGGGGACCTTTATTCATTAATTATATATTGAACTTATTATTTTTATTTATCTTTGAAGTACTGCAATTGTATAGCACCATAGCCAGTTGGATATGAGTATCAATCCTAACTAAGGTAATAAGGTTTCTGAATCAATGCAACTTATTGATGCTCATATACCTCAAGTTAATTTTGATGTTTTATCTCTCTTTATCTATCAACACAAAGAGTATATATGTACAGAGAGAAAGGCAGTGCAATACAATTCTGGTTTTTAATTGTAATAAAATTTAAATGTGACTATAATGCAACAGGATATCAATGAGATAAAATGTTTAAATTCCTTTACCATATCAGTTGCTGAATGATTTTTTTAAAATGTTGTTCACTCCACTAGAATAACTTGCTTTCTTGTACTAACTATACAAAACTATTATTGCTATATTGTAGGATAGCTTACCTTCAGCACAATGATGGGATTCAAACATTTTTACCACCCGTTCTGTGGGGGTGGCTTGGTGGGCATGACTTGGTGGGCATGGCAGGGAAAAGATACTGTAAAATCTCCATTCCCACCCCACTCCTGGGGGAAGGTTACTGAAAAATCCCATTCCCTCCCCACTCCACTCACCTGCTTTCCAGCTCCGTTCTCCTAAGCAGGCAACAAAAGAAGACCCAGCCGATCAGCTAGGACTTGGGAGGCAGAGAAAAGATGGGGTTGACGCCAGTCAGGGGTGGTATTTGCCGGTTCTCTGAATTACTCAAAACTTCTGCTACCGGTTCTCCAAAACTGGTCAGAACCTGCTGAAAACCACCTCTGCTTCAGCACAACTGAAATCTCACACTTTGTACTTCTTCAGCAGTTTGTGAAACTTGAGATCTTGAAATGATCTAACCTGGGCCTGAAAAGTTATTAACACTGTCATATTTTGTACAAATTAGTAGCACTATACAGCTGAACTAACACAGTTGCATCATCCTGAACTGCCACACTGGGATAACATCCTGCATTAAAAACAAAACAAAACCCCTATCTATTTCAAAACTACTGTATAGCAGGCTTTTGGCCTGAGGCCTTGATCTGCAGACCACTGTTTAAAATATTAAATTAGTAACACTAACGCCAGAGATTTTTCAAAGATAGGTCCATACCATGACAGCAATAAGTGGCCCTACATGAATTTTTAACTTGGTCTGATCAGTCGAGAAGTATTTTTTGCCTGTAGAACTTTAAATCCGTCATTTTGTGCCTGAACTATAAATTTTGCAAAAAAAAAAAAAAAAAACAGAAAAAAAATGGAATAGTCTACGTTTAAATTCAACAAGCAACTATTTCTAATCTTGGATTCCAAATCATATTGTAGCTTGTGCACATGGGTCAGTGTTTCATTTTCAAACATTCATTACAGTACATATCCAAAATGTATATCTTCTTATATTCTTTACTAAAAATCTAACTTAGTTTCCTCATGGTGCTTTCTAACTGATGTTTCACATTTACCATGATTTTTCAAACCTAAACAATTTGCCATCTTAAATCTTTTTAATCAGGATGTTATATGTTAAATTTATTGTAAATTAGAAAATGTGGGTTAACATAATTCAAGATGGAAACATTTCAGATTTAAAATGATAAACTGGAAACATCATTAAAAAGCTGTACACTGGTAGGATAACATTACTAGATTTTTAATGAATCTTTTAGTGGGGAGAAAAGTTTGCAACAATTCAAGCGAACAGGTTGTTAAATTTCACACCCCGCTATCAAAGTGGATCCTGGGCTTTGTGCTGTGCTGCCGTGGAGAAATGGGCAACGGAACAGTTGACGCAAGGGAAAGACAAAGCCACTTTCTCTCTTTCTTCTCCCTGCTCCTCCTCCTTCCCTCGTGCTGGCCTCTCCATTTCCCATTTCTCCATTGCAGCGCAGCATGGCACCCAGGATCTACTTTGATAGCGGGGTGTGTGTGTATAATTTAACAACCAGTTCGTCCAGGGTCAGTTTGGCCATCGTGAACCAGTTTTTAAATTATTTGAAACACACCGCTGATCTTTTTGTGTAAAGATAGCCATTTTGAGCTGGGCAAACAATTCAGAGCAGGGCTTTAGAAACAAAGAAACCACTCCTCTGAACCTTCTCCTTGGAAAATCAGGTGGCTATGTCTTTTGGTGATGTTACTTCAAGGATCCTATTTTCTAAGCAGTGGTGGGGTCCAAATTTTTTTGCTACCGGTTCTGTGGGCGTGGCAGGGGAAGAATACTGTAAAAATCTCCAGTCAGAGGTGGTATTTGCCAGTTCTCTGAACTACTCAAAATTTCCACTACCAGTTCTCCAGAACTGGTCAGAACCTGCTGAATACCACTTCTGGTTCTAAGCATAAGTATACATGTATAGAAGGCATTTCACTTCTCAAAAATGCCTTCCGTGCATGTACATATAAGATCAGAAATCTAAGGGCTCTGAAGCAAGCCACATTATTATTGCTGTGAGAGCTGCACCTACTTTGAGAGTGTTTCATGAATGCCTCTCTGATGCCTTGGACAGACTTAATTGCAATATTTCTACAGTAGATTAGTTTGAATAGCTGTAATAGTTATAGAAAAATGCTTCAAACATTATAATTCATTCTGTTTCACACTGGCTGACTTTGCATACCATGCTCAAGCACTGGCTCATCCAATAACCTACTGAATCATAAATCATGACTTACCCAGTCAAAGGCAAACAAGAAACACCGCTAAACTCTAGTGTGGGAAGATATACCAAAGCTGAGTTTAGCAAGATGGAATGAATTGTAACACATTCTGGGCTCCGCTACTTTTCTTATCATCGTGGGGTGTTGTTGTTTTTTTGGCCCACCAGCAAGGGAACTTTTGGCTGCACTTTACATTAGTGATAAAACGTGACATGACATTTATATCAAGACATAAATGAGTCCGACGCAGCATTTATGTCTTGATTTTTATATTCAGTACAAGCAGCTCACAGTAAAAGTAAATTAATTAATGAACATTTTTCTTACTGTTTTAGTGCAGATTACATGATGAAGATGTCTATGAGTACCTACTGCTGTTGAGAAATAAAAGCAATGTGGCATTTACTGTTTAACACTTTGCCTAATTCTTTTCCTTTATACTTTTAATATTTAACTGTGGATTCACTTGCTGTGTCCTTAAAATCTTTTTCAACAAATTGTTTTTGGAATATATATTCCATGAAGGCTGGGCATCCTGCATAGTATCTGTGACTCCATTTCTGCAGACTCTGAATTCTTTCACATAAGACATTTACATTTCTCCCCATTAATATTGGTGGCAAAATTAAAAATTGGCAGTGTTCCATCCGGAAAGAAGCGTGTGAGACCGGGTTCCAAACAACAACTATTTTATTTAACTCGCAAGGCAAAAGATACAGAACATAGCCCAAGCCGCAGCAGCCCTTTATATAGCGCTTGCCTGCGGCTTGTGGCCAATGACGCTCATTTAACTATTCCCACAGTTTGGTGGCTTCCCGGATTGGTTCTTAATCAACCAATCCATAAGTGGCCTTTTCGGCCAATCAGAACGAGGGACTTGGAACCTACCAAGTTCCATACAGAACAGGCAGCACAATTCAGAAACATTGAAAACAAATGCTTAAATATATTTTTGTTTTACCCATTTGTTTCTCTTGAAACCCTCCATGCAGCTCTCAACATTGAACATTTAAGCATGTCCCATTCCATGACCTCAATGCCACTTCTTCTGTGAACCTAGAGGCCAAAGGCAAGTACATAAAGTAAGTAAAAGTAGAGGATCCTGTTAGGAGGCAAAAAGCATGAAGTCACCATTGCCCAACATGACATCTTTCAGATTTCTCAGAAAGAAAATTGGGTTGGAATAATTGTTTCTTTAAGCCTCTTTTCTTTCTCTCTCAAACAGAAGGTCAAATGTCCTTATATGAAAAATATTTCTATTTAAAGACGTGAACATTTTACTGTATATATTATAATGGTTTGCCTGAGAGTTTAGGTAACTTTCTCTGATGTCATCATATTCACAAAATTTAATCTTGTCTGTAAATATAATGTAATATAAGCTTTTGTAAACATAATGTGATATAGTATTAAGTCAACTAACTGCTTGCCTAGCAATATGCCTATAATCCAAAGGAGAGTGTGAGCAGACAAGATACAATCAAACTGCCAGGAAAAGAAAGCCTTATCTGCAGCAAGTTAGATGGGTTAGAGCCGTGATGGCGAACCTATGCCACGCATGCCAGAAGTGGCATACAGAGCCATTTCCCCGGGCACGCCAGCCATTGCTTGTTGCTCTTCCAGGTTCCGGTGCATGCATGCGCGTCGGCCAGCTAGTCTTTGTTTGTGGAAGCACCAGAAACTGGAAGAGCAGCTCCCCAGAGCACATGCACACTCTGGCCAGCTGGTTTTCGTGCGTGCATGTGCATTAGAAACTGGAAGGCCAGGTGGTCAGTGCTCCTACGTGCATGCATCAGGGAGCTGCTCTTCTGGTTTCCGGTGCACACGCATGGAAGTTCTCATTTCGGCACTCTGTGCCAAAAAGGTTAGCCACCACTGGGTTAGAGGGTAAGTCAGTTGGGAGAGTTCATCTCAAGCCAATGCCAACCATTCATCCAAAAGGATCAGTCCTTAAGCCTCTTATTTAGGAGATGACCAGACTGAGCCCTAGGGTGGAGTTAAATGCATCATCAGTCTGCAACTCCTATACCTCCAAAAGGGGCCTAAGTCCGGCCACCCTTGAAGTCTTTGATTCTTATCTAGTACTAATTTGCATTTTCCATTAATAGAGCAGATTCTTGCATACAGACAGTATAGAATATAGATGCTGTTATCTGAGTGTGCATTTCTAGTTGATAATCATGGTTGCTGAATCTGTAGTAAAACAAGGCTCGACCTTCCATTATTTAACATTTGTATAAAACCTCTGGGAGTGTTTCCTCCACTGGCTTGGAGTGATGTATCATGTTGTTCATTTATATAATGTTAATCCTACAGAACATGAAGATACTTTGGAGATTTTGAACTAATGGCAGATGGTGCAGGACTTGATCATAAACATCTTGGCTGGGACTTGTGGGTTTTCCTGGACTTATATATCATTTCAACAGCAAGTGGAGGCCATGATCAGGGAATCTGCTACTCAGCTTCTGATGGTATGCCAGTTACAGACCTATCGAGAAAACTTTGTTGATGGTGATTCATATCCTTATTACCACGCATCTTGATTACAATTCACTCTATGTGGGACTGCTTTTGAAGAGAGCTCTGAAATCACACCTTGTCTAAGGCTCAGCAACCAGACTGCTAGTGGGTGGAATCCTTTACTTCAATATAACACCTATCCTATATTGCTGCCAGTAAGTTTCTGGATCAAATGCAAAGTGCTGGTTATTATTTATACACTCTATATCAGTGATGGCTAATCTTTTCCATGTTGTGTGCCAAAAGAGTGCATGCATGCATGTGCTCACATGCCTGCACCCATGATGCAATGTGCATGCAACTCCCCCCTGCCACTGCACATGTGCATGTGACCTGCAGACGCACCACACACCTCTGCTCATGCTATATTAGGAACCACCTTCTTGAAAATTATTCTACCTATGAAGTCACCAGAGACAGCCAGCTTAGCTCCTATCCTGCCTGGATCAAAGCAGCCTTTTTTCACAATGGATGCATCCTAAATCTGCTACGAATCATATTGTGAAGTATGCAGTTGACATGCCAGTGGTGGATCTTATCTGGGATGACAATGAAAATGCTTATAGGGAAGATGTGAAGGCTCTGGTGGACTGGTACAATAAAAATAACCTGGTTCTAAATGTTAATAAAACAAAGGAGATCATTGTAGATTTTAAAAAGAGCCAGCATAGTCATACTCCACTCAGTATCAAGGATGCAGCTTAGAGGTGGTCAACAGTATTAAGTATCTGGGTGTGCAGATAACTAACAATCTGAACTGGTTTGTCCATACATCATCCTTAGTGAAGCATGCAAACCAGCACCTGCATTTCCTGCATCGGATGAAGAGAGCATATCTTTTTCTTTCTGTCCTGGCCAATTTTTACAGAGGCACAATTGAGAGCATTTTAACAAACTGCATCACTGTTTTGTTTGGTAGTAGCAGTGCCTCAGATAGAAAGTCCATACAGAGAGTGGTAGGGACAACCGAGAAGATTATAGGAAGTTCGCTTCCTGTCATTCAGGATATTTCTTATAACTGCTATGTGCTTAGAGTTCAAAGCATTGTTAGACACCCCATACACCCTCTTTACAGTCTCTTTCTGTTGTTCCCCTTTGGGAGGAGGTTTCAAAGTATTTCTAGCAGGACTACCAGATTCAGTAACAGCTTTGTTCCCTATGCCATCCATCTGGTAAACTCGCAAGATTCATTTTTTTCGCCATGTATATGTAAACCTCTGAACCAGACTGTGTTATTTCTCTGTGTTACACAATATATGTGGGTATATGCATAATTTTTTGTCATGTTTATGTAATGTATATTGGAGGTGGTGACCTTTTGAGAGATGTATGCAACTAAATTTCATTTTAATGTATGCTGGTTAGTGTACATTTAAAGCGGCAGTAAAATTATTCTAAATCTAAGTTAAATCAGAAATGCATCTGCCCTCTCTCACTTCTGCCATTTCAAAAGCTACTGAGTATGCTTTTGTTTGCTAATCTGATAATGTCCAGGTAGCAATTTAGAATTTGGTTTTGTTATTTTAGCTAAAGGGTGGGAGTTATGGCTGGTTTACGATTTGTACTTTATATAAAAATTGCCTGGAGTCTGTATGACTGGGTTATATATACATTTTATTAATTTATTAATAAAGCAAAATCACTTATGTTCATTGATATAAAACACAGGTTTGAAAGGTGTCTATTTCTGGTCTCCCAGTCTGAGGAGGGTCACAAAAGCTCTTCCCTGAAATTTTAGTAGAGGCAAAGAATCTCTTCAATGTGATAGGCTACTTAAAAATCATACACTTTTTTGAAAGTTATAGTAGCAGTTACAAATAAAACTAATTGTGACTTTTATATTGGTAGTTTTATATTAAAACAATGATTCTTCTAATTTAGTACCAATCAGCACATATAAAATGTTGCTATAAAATGCCCTACACATCCTGAATAAATGAAATGTCTTACAGCCTATTTAAGGAACCACTAAGAACACTCCCACCAACAATGACAGGGCAAGCCACTAGTACATAAAAATAGAGCAAATCCCACCCCTTTTTAGCATTGATGATATTATAGTGCCTACTTTGGTAATGGCATGTCTGCACGAGAACAACCAAACTCAGAGAACACCAAGGACTCCACAGAAACATCCTCATTAAATGAAAATGAAAAAATGAGACCAAAAAACCCAATTCTCTTAAACCTATATTTTTACATATAGATATGTTTCTAATATATAACATGTTAAAATATGTAAAACTGTCTGGCTCTGCCTGTATTAAGAAGTAAAGGTCAGGCCTGATTGGTAGTTGAATAGGAGAACTGCAGGGAACATCAGGTTAGATGGGAACGTCAAAAGACTACTCAGAACCATTTCTGTATTATTGCAAAGAAAAAAAAGCATGAATGTGTGCCTTCATTGTTGCAGTATGTGCCTAATGGAATAACATTCCTTCTGATATTTTAACGGCCCAATTCTTTGTTCCTCTGTAAGGTACCCACAACCAGGCTCTTCTTCAGAGGAAGAATGAGGGATGAGCCACCTAGAATGAAATATCTAAAATACATTGATTGGCCCTGCTAATTCTATTATTATTATTCTCTTTTAGCTTCAGGGCATTTACTGTATGTTTTATTTTTAGTTCCTTGTTTTTATAGTTTTAAAAAATAAATTGGGGTAGCCATATAACTCTAACAAGCAAACAGTCCATAAAGTTGAGCTTGACTCAAAAGGAGATTCTACTTTGATGTGTACTGTATATATTTCAGGTACCATTTTAGTGAGATCATTATTTTCAAATAATCTGTTGTGTTATTTTTTTACTTTTTAAAAGGAACCACTGTTTTACTCTGGGGAGAAAAACAGTGTAAGATCTGGGATTAGAGTGAGCAACATTAAACAGATCTTATATGTTACCTGTCAACAATCAGAACAGTGGTGGGATTCAAACTGTTTTACTACCGGTTCTGTGGGCATGGCTTGGTGGGCGTGGCAGGGGAAGGAGACTGTAAAATCTCCAGTCAGAGGTGGGATTTGCTGGTTCTCCAAACTACTCAAAATTTCCACTATCAGTTCTCCAGAACTGGTCAGAACCTGAATACCACCTCTGAATCAGAAGTGAGAAGAGAGCATGTAACATTCATAGTTAGGGAATCCACCAGAGGGAGGAGACAGGATATGTTTTGAGTCTCCTGTCTTAAGGAGGTCTATCAGGTGGGACCAAGAAGGCTCCCTGCCCGTGCCATGGCAGAGTCTCTTTGTTGAATCATTTTTAGATCCTCCTCATCAACTTTAAGTTGCGGAGATCACAGGATGTCTGTTTCTTCTTTTACAAGTGTACCTGGAACTCAAAAACGAGGTCCCACTCGCCATCTTCAGGCTGGTGCTTTCGGCATCGTGCTTAAGCAAAGCATAGAGCCGAAAGCACCAGCCCGAAGATGGCGAGTAGGACCTTGTCAAAACATCGCCAAGATACTCTCAATCTTACATGGGAAAAGACCCGAACACGCCAAGACCTGCATACCTGTACCCGTGAAAATCTATGAAAATATATTATCCCACGTAATTGTAGTTGTGCTTTTAAAGTTGTAGCAACATTTCAGCAGAATCTCATCTGCCATCATCAGGCTTCTGGATTGAGTTCGTCTGAATATATATATATATGAAACATATAAAACATACTGTCAAATCATACTAGTAAACAGAATAAAATCATAATAAAATCATAAAGGATATAAGCAACAAAGTTACATTCATACAGTCATCTTGGCAGGGAGTGGGAGGAGCTGGATGAAAGGAAGGATAAGAAGATTAATAGCAATAGTAATGTAGACTTCGTAAATAGTTTGACGGTGTTGAGGAAATTATTTGTCATAAAACAAGGCAAAACTCACTTAACAAGTACATCACTTAGCAAAATAAATTTTCAGTCAACTGTGACCCTAAGTTGAAGACTACCCGTATAACACTTTTAAAAAACCTTGATTCTATTATGATTATTACATTTGCTCAATGGCGGACAGTTCTTAGAAAAATTCAGCAGACATTCACACCTGGGTTTCACATTCTATTGAGACTCTATTTTCCTCACAACTCTATTTCTGAGAAAGGAAAATCTACAAGCCCTACCAATTTCTAGGTGCCTTTTGGGATCCTTCTGGACTTAACTACAGTGCACTTTGCCAAAACTACTGCCATAGCCATTCACAATCTCTGGTCTGTTTTACAAAGCTCTTCCATAGATTGTAAGTGATTAGTGAATGGCAGGTTAAGGATCACCCCATTAGCCAACCTTCATTTTATAGTCAGTACTCTCCCAAAACCCTGACCACAGCTACAGCCTCAGGATTACATTTTTCCCCCAGGAAGAGGAAGGAGGAGTAGGAAACCACTACCACCTGGAACTATCAAGAACATGATCAGATAACTCCATTCCCTCCCAACGGTTTCAATCTCATTGTGTGAGAAAAAAAACATTCTATTTGTTCCCCAAGATAACCACTGAGGTTGTGATCATTCCAAGTCACTTAAAGGCTGCTCATAAGATTATCATAAATCGTTTTAGGCTTTATTAACAGCAAAGGTGAAGCAAAGAATGAATTGGGACAACAATGAGAAAGCAAAGAATTATGGACAGGAGAGATAATATCTGAAGGCCAAATGCAATCTGAAGCATTAAAAAAGGTTTATGATTAGGCTACCAATAATTGTAAGGTTTAATTTAATAAGTTAGATCCTTACACTAGTGCCCTGAATTGGGATGGCAATTCCAGAGAACTCCCTAAATCCTGAGTTCTAATACTAATCCCATTAAATATCAAAGAAGGATATGACAAGATATTACTAAAAATATAGAGATGAGGATAAAAGAAAGTCCCCAAATTAGAATGTATATTTCATACATGTGTGCATTTCAAAGTCTTCCACAAGATAGAGAGCACTTGTTGGCAGTGGGTCATCCTCCCCCAGGTCTGAAAGCACAAAAGTTCAAAGATGATATATGTCATAAAACAAACTGGCTGAATTATACTGAAGAATAATAATGCTAAGAATTATGCTGAAGTTTCAAGATCACAATGCCTGGGTTCTCAACATACTAAACTCAAAACAAATTAATTACATTATGGCTGAATATATTATATAAATCCAGACTGAATCATTTACTCATCTGCAATTATTTGGAACATGGGCCAAACTTGTCTATTTAAGGAACACCCAGAGCGAATCTCACAAATAAAACTTGCAAAGCAATTTCCTATGGATACTACATAACAATATTGGCCCAGCACATAGATACTAAATAATGAGATCACATTTTAATTTTTCTAATTTCCTTGTCTATTTTACTGTGTATCATTTATCTGGTCATGTTTTTAAAACAAATAGTTGTAAAGCTGGAACAAAATTAAAATACCTACCAACCATTTAACAAAATCTAAGATTTCACATTTCATCCTCAAAGCATATTAGAGCCATCTTAGTAAATATATAATAAAACCTCTGCCTTAGGAAGAATCTTTTAGTTCTCTTTCTATAATTTAGCTCACCTTGTCCTCAGTTTATTATTTTAGCTAAGTCACTTTCATTAACTATGTTTCATCTTTATCACTATTTCTTAATCTGAAACAGGATTCATAAGGTTCCTTATCTGCATCAGTGGCAGTATTCACAAATGTGAATTATATATCATTATATAATGTACTCATCAGTAAAACTAAGCAAATATGCCTGGGTAAAATGTACAGTAAAGTACATTGGAGCTGAATGATTTATTTCATATCCACTCCCTGGAAGAAAGCATGCAGACATCTGGAGAAGGGACATCACTGACAGGAAGAAAAATAGCCTTCCCTAATAAAAAAATGGTGGCAATAGGAGACTTACTTCACAGGGGAATGGAAACAGCAATTTGCAAACTGGGCAATTAATTCATGGAATATCTAGTCTCTCAGAAGCAAAAACCAAAGATGTGACTGAGAATCTTATTAAAATAACCAAGCCCACACAAACGATACAACAAAGAGCCTAAAAACAATATCAAGAGACTATGAGCAGCTCAGAATGAAAGCAAAGATTTAGGAGCACAGGTGGTATTTTCATCTGTATTTCAAATTGGTCAAGAACCAATGAGGGAATGGGGAGTTTAGAAGTAAATCACTGGCTTAAAAGAATGGTGAGGTTGAAAAACTTTGGATTCCTAGACCATGGTCTACATTACCTTTATGAAGGGCCAGGTGATGGCTTCAGCTCACATGAACTGGGAAGAATGTGTTTAGAAAATGACTGGCTTGTCTTATCCAAAGGGCTTCAAATTAAAACTGGAAGAGGGGGTGACCAATCTTCAGGATCTATGACCTAATCCTAAGCATCAGCTCCAAGACAACCAACCAACCAATGAGGTAGGGAGTGGTGAGAAGGAAGGAGAACTCAGATACAAAACTGGAGACATAGGAAGCAAAAGCAGGGTCAGCCATAAAGAACTCTGATGCCTCTGCACTAATGCTCATCGTGTGAGGAACAAACAGGGCGAATTTGAATTCCTACTATACAAGAGTAGGTACGTTATTGTTTCCATTACCAAAACTGGAATGTACTGCTGGAAGGCTATAAATTGTTTCTAGGCTATAAACAGGCCTAACAAAAAGGAGATCAAGTTGCATTATATGTAAGAAATCACTGCACCCCTACAGAAACACATAAAACCATGAATGAAAGCTTTGAATACATATGGGTTACTATAAAAAGAAAAAAGAATGACATTGTCATAGGTGTATACTATAGGCCATCTAACTACGCAGAAGAAATAGATGCATTTTTTTGTTAATCGATTAGCTAAGGTGTGCAGGAAACACGTCACAACAATAATGGAGGACTTTAATTACCTCAATATCAACTGGGAAGCAAACTCTGTAGCAAGTGGGGGATCAAACAGGTTCCCAATGGGCCTAGCTGGCTGTACAGGCGCGGGAAAAAGAGACTCGAGACCAGTGTAACTTCAGCTCTTTATTAAATTGTATAGATCTGTGCTGGACCTGCGAGCCGCGGCAGCTCTTCTTATAGAGCTTGCTGGCGGCTCTTACCCAATGACAGTCTTCTGAATCTCCCACAATCGGCTCGGCCAATCGCGGGAGATTCTTTACTGACCAATCACCGTTGTTCTTCTGTCCAATCACAGTGTGCAGTCCGTCTTACCAATCAGGTTAGAGTATTTCAACAATGTTAATATATGGAACACCCTCCCTCTTGGTATGGTCATCTTACGTGACCTAGTCGCGTAGGTCGGCAGGGTTTTAACCTGCCTACTTGACCTGCGCAGCTCAGTTGCTGCGTGGTCTTCAGGTGGTTTGGATGGGATCTTTGTTCGCTCCTGTTCTTCTCCATGGAACTGCCTGAAAGGGTGAGTCAGGCCTTTCACCGCAACCCCACTTCGTCTACTGGGCTCGGTTGAGTTGTCGGCTTCTCTGTTCCCGGCTGGTCTCTCCAGGCTGGTTGAACTGGCCTTGGCTTGTTTCTTCCAGGCGAGGTTTCGAGTTGGTCGTCTTCTGCTGGTACCATTCTGCTGCCTTCGCTTCCAGTGAGTATTGTTGGTTTCTTCTTTTATTTATTGGTGTATGGATTGACTGCTCGGTTTGTGTTGGTTGGGTGTGTCCGTTTTGCCATTGTGTCGTAGGTTTCTCCTTCTTTTTTGATAATTGTTTGGGGTTTCTCCCCTCCTCTAGTTTTTTTATTAATGTCTTTTTATGAATTTTGCGTGTTTTTGGCATTGTGTTGAATTTATTCCGTGATCTTACTTGATCGACATGTCGTTTCCACTGTCTTCCATCCTCCGTTTCCAGCCGGTATGATCAGCGGACCTGTCACTTGGGTTATTGTGCAGGTACCCCAGAGCAGTGGGTCCCCTGAAAGTTTTTGGCGTAGACAGTGTTTCCTGGCTTAAATGTACGGTACCGGCTGGATGAGTCTGGTGGTTTTTCGGGGTTGTATGTGTGGGTGCAGTCTGTCAAGATGGGATCAGAGTTTTTTCCCATCAGGAGCTCTGCTGGGGCTTTTATTGGTTTTTCGCACTTGGTGTTATCTGTTGTATTTGTTAATAGTTTATTTATTTTTCTCGTGTATGCTCTCTGTGTCCATTTTTCTAAAGCGTCTTTGGGTGTATCTGACCATTCATTCTGCCGCCTCGTTCACCGCCGGATGAATGGGTGCTGTCAATTGGTGTCATATGCCCCTCTCAGCGAGAAATTGTTTCGAATGCCAATGCGTGAATTGTGGCCCGTTGTCAGATACGATCAAGTCAGGTAGCCATGGGTGGCAAAAAGTCTGTTTAGTTGCTTTATAACCGCTTCCGTCGTAGTGGATTGGCATTAGGCTTACCTCCAGCCAGTTGGAGTAAGCATCTACTGCAATTTAAAAAGGTGTGCCCTTTTGTGGGTCCCACTAAGTCTATGTGGACCCTTGACCATGCGGCCCCTTGGTGTTTCCCACTCGAGGGTTGGTGCTGCGGGAGGGCTTGGTCTGGATCTTTGACATTTGTCACATGTTGCCACCCAGGTTTCAATGGTTTTTGTCTATCCCTGGCCACCACACATAGCTTCTGGCTAGGGATTTCATCTTATGATGCCCCGGGTGTCCTTCGTGCAACATGTGGCAATATTCTTGTTTGTAAGGTGTCTGGAACCACTACTCTGTCGCCCCACAGGATACACCCCTTTTGGAAGAATAGTTCAGTCTGCGGTTTCGGAAGGGTTTAAACTGGTCACTGCTCTCTGTTTCTGGCCACCCTTTTTCCACCCAGCTCACAAACCCGTGCCAGTTCTGCTGTCTTTGGTTCTCTCTCTAGAATGTCTGACGCAGTTGTTGGCAGGTTGGGTAATGTCTCCATTTGCAGGGTGGATGTGGTGGGTGCGGGGTCATCCTCTGGATCTGGCAAGGGGCAATGCCTTAATGCATCGGGCGTGCAAGATGCTTTTCCTGGCGATGTATTAACTGGTAGTTGTAGGCGGCAAGGAACTCGGACCACCTTGTCATCCAGGGTGACAGGATGTTGGGAGTGGCCTTGTTCCCTGCCAGGATCCCCAGGAGTGGTTGTGATCGGTGATGAGGGTGAAGTTCCTACCGAACAAATATTCGTGAAACCGCTTCACTCTGGTAATCGCTGTTTGTGCCTCCTTGTCGAGCTGGCTATAATTTCTTTCTGCTTTGATAGTGTCTTCGAGAGAGTATGCAATCAGTGCTTCTCTCCCGTCTGGCAGAGGTATGGCTCAGTATGCTCCGATGCCGAATGGAGAGGCGTCGCAGGTCACGTTAGTGTAGGGTTTTGCTGTACTGGAATGAGGACTGATTCTGATGTGAGATCTTTTACCTTCTGGAAGGCGGCCTCTTCCCACTTGCCCCAGGACCAGGTGAGATCTTGTCGAGTAACCTATGCAAAGGTTCTGCTGTTGTTGCCTTTTGTGGCAAAAAGATATTGTAGAAATTGATTTAGTCCCAGAAAGGCTTGTAATTCTGCTTATTTTGAGGTCTTGGGGCTTTTTTATTGCTTTAAATTTTTTGTGGGTGGGTGGATTCCATCTTTATCCACTAAGTATCCAAGAACTCAACTTTTTCAGTGCATAACTGGAACTTTTCTTTTTTAACTTTTAGTCCTGCATTTTTTAATTTCCTGCAGGACTTCCCTGAGTCGGCTTCTCAATTGTCTCTTGTCTTTGGCTGCTACTAAGACATCATCAAAATATGCACGCACTCCTTTAATGCTTGCAGTAATCATTCCATTAAGCTCTGGAACACGCCCTGGTGCCACACTGACTCTGAATTGGAGTCTTTCGCACAGGAAAGCCCCCTGTGGGTCATGATGGTTTGCGCTTCCGCAGTCTTGGCATCGACTGGCAGCTGTTGGTATTTGCCTGCACCAGGTTGAGTGAGTATAGGAGGTGCTGTACCACCCGAACTGGGTATGCACTCTGTTGCAGTGCATTATTAAGGATCGCTTTATAGTCCCATAACGTTCTTATGGACCCATCTGGTTTTATTGGGGTGACTATTGGGGCTCCCCAACGTGCCATGATCTATTGGTTCCAGGACCCCTTGCGCGATGAGCTTATCTAGTTGCTCGTCTATTTTTGGCTTCAGCGGGAAGGGAACTCGTTTTGGTTTGAGATGGATTGGGGCAATATTGGGGTTCACAATTAAAGGATATTGGGGACCCCCGGTACTTGCCTAATTGTCCGGCGAACACTTCTTGGAATTCCTTCATCAGCTCCTCCTCCCAGTCTGTTTCCTCGATGTGGTTGATGCCCGTCACCTCGATTCCCAATGGCGTGAACCATTCCAGACCCAGCAGGGTTGGGCGGTCTCTGTCTACAATAGTGAGTGGGAGTACTGTTCCATGCTTTTTGAAAGTAACATGGAAGTGTCCAATTCCTATTACGGGGATTCTGTTCCCCTGATAGTCTTTAATGGTTAGTTTCTGGTTCTCCAGCTCTTGTTTTTGTAAGCTGGGCACTAACCTTTAATCGTGTCCCAGGATACCATGGGAGAGTA